>CM035797.1:3739511-3767011 GCA_020466265.1 Siphamia tubifer
GTTAATTAATGGTCTTTTCAGGTTAATTAAGGCTGTTTCTGAGTTAATTAAGGCTTTTTACTGGTTAATTACGGTCTTTACATGTTAATTAAGGCTCTTTCTGGGTTAATTTAGGCTCCTCTTGGGTTAATTAAGGCTCTTTACAGGTTAATTAAGGCTCCTCTTGGGTTAATTAAGGCTCTTTACAGGTTAATTAGGGTCTTTACATGTTAATTGAGGTCTTTGCATGTTAATTAAGGCTCCTTCTGGGTTAATTAAGGTCTTTACAGGCCAATTAAGGCTCTTTCTGTGTTAATTGAAGCTCCTTCTGGGTTAATTAATGGTCTTTTCAGGTTAATTAAGGCTCTTTCTGGGTTAATTAAGGCTCTTTACAGGTTAATTAGGGTCTTTATATGTTAATTAAGGTCTTTGCATGTTAATTAAGGCTCCTTCTGGGTTAATTAAGGTCTTTACAGGCCAATTAAGGCTCTTTCTGGGTTAATTGAAGCTCTTTCTGGGTTAATTAATGGTCTTTCTGGGTTAATTAAGGTTATTATGGGTTACTTAAGGCTCTTTCTGGGTTAATTAATGGTCTTTTCAGGTTAATTAAGGCTGTTTCTGGGTTAATTAAGGCTCCTCTTGGGTTAATTAAGGCTCTTTACAGGTTAATTAGGGTCTTTACATGCAAATCAAGGTCTTTGCATGTTAATTAAGGCTCCTTCTGGGTAAATTAAGGTCTTTACAGGCCAATTAAGGCTCTTTCTGGGTTAATTAAGGTTTTTATGAGGTTAATTAAGGCTCTTTCTGGGTTAATTGAAGCTCTTTCTGGGTTAATTAATGGTCTTTTCAGGTTAATTAAGGCTCCTTCTGGGTTAATTAAGGTTTTTATGGGTTAATTAAAGCTCTTTCTGATTAATTAATGGTCTTTTCAGGTTAATTAAGGCTGTTTCTGAGTTAATTAAGGCTCCTCTTGGGTTAATTAAGGCTCTTTACAGGTTAATTAGGGTCTTTACATGTTAATTAAGGTCTTTGCATGTTAATTAAGGCTCCTTCTGGGTTAATTAAGGTCTTTACAGGCCAATTAAGGCTCCTTCTGGGTTAATTAAGGTCTTTACAGGTCAATTAAGGCTCTTTCTGGGTTAATTAAGGCTCCTTCTGGGTTAATTAAGGCTCTTTCTGGGTTAATTAAGGCTCTTTCTGGGTTAATTAAGGCTCTTTCTGGGTTAATTAAGGTTTTGCATGTTAATTAAGGCTCCTTCTGGGTTAATTAATGTATTTACAGGTTAATTAAGGCTCCTTCTGGGTTAATTAAGGCTCTTTACAGGTTAATTAGGGTCTTTACATGTTAATTAAGGTCTTTGCATGTTAATTAAGGCTCTTTCTGGGTTAATTAAGGCTCTTTCTGGGTTAATTAAGGCTCCTCTTGGGTTAATTAAGGTCTTTGCATGTTAATTAAGGCTCCTTCTGGGTTAATTAATGTCTTTACAGGCCAATTAAGGCTCTTTCTGGGTTAATTAAGGCTCTTTCTGGGTTAATTAAGGCTCTTTCTGGGTTAATTAAGGTTTTGCATGTTAATTAAGGCTCCTTCTGGGTTAATTAATGTATTTACGGGTTAATTAAGGCTCTTTCTGGGTTAATTAAGGTTTTGCATGTTAATTAAGGCTCCTTCTGGGTTAATTAATGTATTTACAGGTTAATTAAGGCTCCTTCTGGGTTAATTAAGGCTCTTTACAGGTTAATTAGGGTCTTTACATGTTAATTAAGGTCTTTGCATGTTAATTAAGGCTCCTTCTGGGTTAATTAATGTCTTTACAGGCCAATTAAGGCTCTTTCTGGGTTAATTAAGGCTCTTTCTGGGTTAATTAAGGCTCTTTCTGGGTTAATTAAGGTTTTGCATGTTAATTAAGGCTCCTTCTGGGTTAATTAATGTATTTACAGGTTAATTAAGGCTCCTTCTGGGTTAATTAAGGCTCTTTACAGGTTAATTAGGGTCTTTACATGTTAATTAATGTCTTTGCATGTTAATTAAGGCTCCTTCTGGGTTAATTAATGGTCTTTTCAGGTTAATTAAGGCTCTTTCTGGGTTAATTAAGGCTCTTTACAGGTTAATTAGGGTCTTTACATGTTAATTAAGGTCTTTGCATGTTAATTAAGGCTCCTTCTGGGTTAATAAAGGTTTTTATGAGGTTAATTAAGGCTCTTTCTGGGTTAATTGAAGCTCTTTCTGGGTTAATTAATGGTCTTTTCAGGTTAATTAAGGCTCTTTCTGGGTTAATTAAGGCTCCTTCTGGGTTAATTAATGTATTTACAGGTTAATTAAGGCTCCTTCTGGGTTAATTAAGGTCTTTACAGGCCAATTAATGCTCTTTCTGGGTTAATTGAGGTTTTTATGGGTTAATTAAAGCTCTTTCTGGATTAATTAATGGTCTTTTCGGGTTAATTAAGGCTGTTTGTGAGTTAATTAAGGCTTTTTACTGGTTAATTAATGTATTTACAGGTTAATTACGGCTCTTTACAGGTTAATTAGGGTCTTTACATGTTAATTAAGGTCTTTGCATGTTAATTAAGGCTCCTTCTGGGTAAATTAAGGTCTTTACAGGCCAATTAAGGCTCTTTCTGGGTTAATTAAGGTTTTTATGAGGTTAATTAAGGCTCTTTCTTGGTTAATTGAAGCTCTTTCTGGGTTAATTAATGGTCTTTTCAGGTTAATTAAGGCTCCTTCTGGGTTAATTAAGGTTTTTATGGGTTAATTAAAGCTCTTTCTGATTAATTAATGGTCTTTTCAGGTTAATTAAGGCTGTTTCTGAGTTAATTAAGGCTCCTCTTGGGTTAATTAAGGCTCTTTACAGGTTAATTAGGGTCTTTACATGTTAATTAAGGTCTTTGCATGTTAATTAAGGCTCCTTCTGGGTTAATTAAGGTCTTTACAGGCCAATTAAGGCTCCTTCTGGGTTAATTAAGGCTCCTTCTGGGTTAATTAAGGCTCTTTCTGGGTTAATTAAGGCTCTTTACAGGTTAATTAGGGTCTTTACATGTTAATTAAGGTCTTTGCATGTTAATTAAGGCTCCTCTTGGGTTAATTAAGGTCTTTGCATGTTAATTAAGGCTCCTTCTGGGTTAATTAAGGTCTTTACAGGTCAATTAAGGCTCTTTCTGGGTTAATTAAGGCTCCTTCTGGGTTAATTAAGGCTCTTTCTGGGTTAATTAAGGCTCTTTCTGGGTTAATTAAGGCTCTTTCTGGGTTAATTAAGGCTCTTTCTGGGTTAATTAAGGCTCTTTCTGGGTTAATTAAGGTCTTTGCATGTTAATTAAGGCTCCTTCTGGGTTAATTAAGGTCTTTACAGGCCAATTAAGGCTCTTTCTGGGTTAATTAAGGTTTTTATGGGTTAATTAAGGCTCTTTCTGGGTTAATTAAAGCTCTTTCTGTGTTAATTAATGGTCTTTTCAGGTTAATTAAGGCTGTTTCTGAGTTAATTAAGGCTCCTTCTGGGTTAATTAAGGCTCTTTCTGGGTTAATTAAGGCTCTTTCTGGGTTAATTAAGGCTCTTTCTGGGTTAATTAAGGCTCCTCTTGGGTTAATTAAGGTCTTTGCATGTTAATTAAGGCTCCTTCTGGGTTAATTAAGGTCTTTACAGGTCAATTAAGGCTCTTTCTGGGTTAATTAAGGCTCCTTCTGGGTTAATTAAGGCTCTTTCTGGGTTAATTAAGGCTCTTTCTGGGTTAATTAAGGCTCTTTCTGGGTTAATTAAGGCTCTTTCTGGGTTAATTAAGGCTCTTTCTGGGTTAATTAAGGCTCTTTCTGGGTTAATTAAGGTCTTTGCATGTTAATTAAGGTCTTTACATGCTAATTAAGGTCTTTGCATGTTAATTAAGGCTCCTTCTGGGTTAATTAATGTATTTACAGGTTAATTAAGGCTCCTTCTGGGTTAATTAATGGTCTTTTCAGGTTAATTAAGGCTGTTTCTGAGTTAATTAAGGCTTTTTACTGGTTCATTAATGTATTTACAGGTTAATTAAGGCTCTTTCTGGGTTAATTAAGGCTCTTTACAGGTTAATTAGGGTCTTTACATGTTAATTAAGGTCTTTGCATGTTAATTAAGGCTCCTTCTGGGTTAATTAATGTATTTACAGGTTAATTAAGGCTCCTTCTGGGTTAATTAAGGTATTTACATGCCAATTAAGGCTCCTTCTGGGTTAATTCATGTATTTACAGGTTAATTAAGGCTCCTTCTGGGTTAATTAAGGTCTTTACATGCCAATTAAGGCTCTTTCTGGGTTAATTAAGGTTTTTATGGGTTATTTAAAGCTCTTTCTGGATTAATTAATGGTCTTTTCAGGTTAATTAAGGCTGTTTCTGAGTTAATTAAGGCTTTTTACTGGTTCATTAATGTATTTACAGGTTAATTAAGGCTCTTTCTGGGTTAATTAATGGTCTTTTCAGGTTAATTAAGGCTGTTTCTGAGTTAATTAAGGCTTTTTACTGGTTCATTAATGTATTTACAGGTTAATTAAGGCTCTTTCTGGGTTAATTAAGGCTCTTTACAGGTTAATTAGGGTCTTTACATGTTAATTAAGGTCTTTGCATGTTAATTAAGGCTCCTTCTGGGTTAATTAATGTATTTACAGGTTAATTAAGGCTCCTTCCGGGTTAATTAAGGTCTTTACATGCCAATTAAGGCTCCTTCTGTGTTAATTAATGTATTTACAGGTTAATTAAGGCTCCTTCTGGGTTAATTAAGGTCTTTACAGGTCAATTAAGGCTCTTTCTGGGTTAATTAAGGCTCTTTCCGGGTTAATTAAGGTCTTTACATGTTAATTAAGGCTCTTTCTGGGGTAATTAAGGACTTTACAGGTCAATTAAGGCTCTTTCTGGGTTAATTAAGGATCTTTACAGGTTAATTAAGGCTCTTTCTGAGTTAATTAAGACTCCTGTGTTAATTAAGGTGTTTACCGGTTAATTAAGGCTCTTTCTGGGTTAATTAAGGCTCTTTACAGGTTAATTAAGGCTCCTTCTGGGTTAATTAAGGCTCTTTCTGAGTTAATTAAGACTCCTGTGTTAATTAAGGTGTTTACCTTTTAATTAAGGCTCTTTTTTGGTTAATTAAGGCTCTTTCTGTTTTAATCAAGGCCTTTACGTGTTAATTAAGGCTCTTTCTGGGTTGATTAAAGATCTTTCTGGGTTGATTAAAGATCTTTCTGGGTTAATTAGGGCTCCCTTTGGGTTAATTAAGGCTATTTACAGGTTCATTAAGGCTTCTTCTGGGTTAATTAAGCCTCTTTACGGGCTACTTAAGGTCTTTACATGTTAATTAAGGCTCTTTCTGGGTTAATTAAGGCCCTTTAAAGGTAAATTAAGGCTCCTTCTGGGTTAATTAAGGCACTTTACATGTTAATTAAGGCTCTTTACAGATTAATTAAGGCTCTTTCTGGGTTAATTAAGGTTTTTACAAGTTAATTAAGGTCTTTACATGTTAATTAAGGCTCTTTACAGGTTAATGAAGGCTCTTTCTGGGTTAATTAAGGTTTTTACAGGTCAATTAAGGTCTTTACATGTTAATTAAGGCTCTTTACAGGTTATTTAATTGATTGAATTTATTAGACCATTCTTGAGATAAAACATGTAACAGCAACCAGTGCCATAAAACATATAAAATAACAAAATAGTCAGGGATAACACAAAAAAGGCCTAAGGCTTATTTCCATTGTGGTCCCTATAGTGCAGGAGACAGGGGCTAGTGGCAGCAGTTCATGCATTCATTACATACATACATTCTCACATACCTACACACACATACTCAAATCATTCCATAGAAATCAGTAAAAGACACAATTACAGTTTCTAATGTATGAGATTTACACCAGGTGCCAGTAGACTAAGATAGCTGTTTAAACCATCTTTTCAAGTTTTGTTTGAAACTGCCTATACTTCTAATGGCTTTAATTGGACCAGGTAACCTGTTCCACAGAATAGTCCCAGCATAAGAAAAAGACTCTTTACCCATGTTGGTTTTAACTCTGGGTGGCACCAAGTCTGTTATGCTTCCCCTAGTGGAATAGCAGTGAACCTCATTCACTCTATTAAAATAATTTCTAAAATAAATAGGTACCTCCCCATACACAATTCGATGCACCATACATAACTGCATTTGAGACACATGGTCAGCCACCTTCAGCCATCCCACCTCCTCATAGTGGGATGGCTCAAGGTGGGTTCTCATGGGAAGGTCCAAAACAAGTCTAATTAACTTGTTTTGAGAAGTCTGTAGTCTATGCTTCACATTCATTGACACACCATTGTACCATGAGCCACATGCATAATCAAAGAACGGCTGAATTAATGCTCCTGACAGAATTACCATTGTTTGTTTATCTAGGTATTTTGAAATTCTGGCCAGAAAACGGACTCTATGATTTATCTTGCCAAGTGACTTCTGTGCTTGGCCTATGCCACTTAAGTTGGAGTCTAACACACAGCCGAGGTAACTAACTGATTCCTTTGCTATGATTTCAGAATCACCAACCAAAACTTTAAACTTAGAGGCTTTGTTCAATCTAATCTTGGATCCAAACAAAATGGATTCTGTCTTTCCTACATGAAGTGATAGTCTGTTGTCAGACATCCACCTGCTAACATTTAGAAGTTCTGCACTGAGTGTTTGTTCAATGATATTTTTATCTTTATGAGAAACAACCAGTGCAGAATCATCTGCATATAAAAATAGATTAGATGAGCAGACAGCCTTCAAGTCATTAATGTATAAAAGAAAAAGAAGTGGACCCAACACACTCCCTTGAGGAACACCACAATCAATGCCTAGAGGTTGGGACATTGTTCCCCCAATGTCCACCACTTGTGTTCTATTCCCCAAGTAGGAGCCCACCCATTTCACAGCTAAATCCCTAAAACCCATAGCTTTCAATTTATACAACAAGACACCATGGTCCACTGTGTCAAATGCCTTCTGTAAGTCAAGCATCACCATACCACAGAACTTCCCATTATCTATTTCCTTCTTAATAAAATCAGTTAAAAAGAGTAGGCATGAGTCGGTAGAGTGACATTTCCGGAAACCAGACTGAAATTCATAAAGTATGTTTTTAGATGAAAGATAATCATTAATTTGTTCAAAAATGATTTTTTCAATTATCTTTGACAGACAACTGAGGATTGAAACTGGTCTGTAATTGCCTGGGTCCTGTTTACACCCTTTTTTATATAGTGGAATTACTCTGGCCACTTTGAGGTCGTTTGGAAACTGCCCTTGTTCTATAGACCTATTTACAATGTGAGTAATGGACGGGCTGATGATCTCAGCAGAATCCCTTAAGAATCTGGATGGGACAGCATCTAAACCTGTGGCTTTATAAATATCAAGTCTTTGCAGCTTCTGACACACCATTGCCTCCGACACCATTTGAAAACAGCAGCTTCCAGGCTGTACCCCTAATTGAGAGTAATAGTCCCGCACAAAACTTTCCCCATATTGACCAGTTTGGCTAGGAAGTTTTCCCACCAACTCCCTGGCAACAGATGAAAAATATTCATTAAAACCAGTTGCTACTATTGTCTTATCAGAAGAAATTGTGCCCCCAAGGCTTAGAGTGATATTGGAGGTTTTAGTTTTTAACCTTTTACTGTAACCCAAATGTTTGAGGGACTTCCAGAGCTTTTTTGAATCATTTCTATATTCTGCAATTTTTTCGTTAAAATATGCCTTTTTATTACTAAGCACTAATCTATTTACTGCATTTCTCGCCTTTTTAAACTCAGCCCAGCTTTGCTCATCCTTCTGTGTCCTAAATTTATCAAACTTCATATTTCATATTTTTAAGGTCTTTACAGGTTAAGTAAGGCTCTTTCTGGGTTAATTAAGGCTCTTTACAGGTTAATTAAGGGTTTCTACAGGTTAATTAAGGCTCTTTACGGGTTAATTAAGGTCTTTACAGGTTAATTAAGGCTCTTTCTGGGTTAATTAAGGCTCTTTCTGGGTTAATTAAGGCTCCTTTTGGGATAATTAACGCTCTTTACATGTTAATTAAGGCTCTTTCTGGGTTGATTTAAGATCTTTCTGGGTTAATTAGGGCTCCTTTTGGGTTAATTAAGGCTATTTACACATTCATTAAGGCTTCTTCTGGGTTAATTAAGGCTCTTTACAGGCTAATTAAGGTCTTTACATGTTGATTAAGGCTCTTTACAGGTTGATTAAGGATCTTTCTGGGTCAATTAAGGTCTTTACAGTTAAATCAAGGCTATTTACAGGTTCATTAAGGCTCTTTCTGGGTTAATTAAGGCTCTTTCTGAGTTAATTAAGGCTCTTTCTGAGTTAATTAAGACTGTTTACAGGTTAATTAATTCCTCAGTGATGTCGGTAAAGGGTCAAGGGTCAGGGTAAGGGTCAGTAATGAAAAGGTTAAAGGTTTAGGACTGACCGTTAGACGTCCTCTGCTCAGTAGACTGTTGATCAGGCCTTTAGCCCGGCCCAGCCTGGCTTGGTTCTGGTCCAGTAGAGGTGTTCCAGACCGGACCAGGTCCATGTTCTCCAGCAGACATTCCTCCAACTGAGCCTCGGCCAATAACAGTGTCCCGTAATCATCTGCAACAGTTTAAACCACTTCTGTTAATGAACGTCTGGGTCCAGAGGTCAAAGATCAAAGGTCATTCATTTCTGTCACATTAGAAGTGGAAGGTAAAATACTCCTTTACTGTACTGAAGTAGATTTATATAAATATATGTACTTTATACTCTTTACATTTATATAAATATATGTACTTTATACTCTTTACATTTATATAAATATATGTACTTTATACTCTTTACACTTATATAAATATATGTACTTTATACTCTTTACATTTATATAAATATATGTACTTTATACTCTTTACATTTATATAAATATATGTACTTTATACTCTTTACATGTATATAAATATATGTACTTTATACTCTTTACATTTATATAAATATATGTACTTTATACTCTTTACATTTATATAAATATATGTATATATCTTTACATTTCACTTTTTATTTCACAATTTTCCATTTTTATCTCTTTTTTCAGTTCAGTTAGTTTGTTGGTTTATTCTTCTGTTTTATTCATTTTTATTGATGACTTTGGATGTTTTTGTTCATTTTGTTGTTTATTTTAGTCTTTTGCTTCAATTTTTTCACTTTATATCTCATTCTTTTTACTTCAATTTTACAATTTTGATTTTTTTATCTCATAATTATGTGTTTTTTTAATGACATTTAGAAGTGTCAGTATCTGTACGTCAGTACTTGTACTTCAGTATTTGTACTTCAGTACAAATCAAAGTAATGTAAACACATTTCCCCCCAGCTCAGTTCTGCTGGGAGTTTATTTTATTTCAGTTTCCACTCCTTTCCTAAAATAGACTGGTCCTCATTCCTCACATCCATCTACAGTGACGCAGCAGCGGCGGCGGCGGTAGCGGCAGCAGCGGCAGCGGCAGCAGCACACAGGGTTACAGTCTGAGCACATCAAAGACTTCCTGTTTAACTTTTAGATAGTTTTAGTTTACGTTTGTATAAAACTGATATATTTGTTTGTGTCAGTGTGTGGTGGGAGCGCAGCCTGGACCATGTTCAGGTCTGGACAAATAAACTAGGATTTATATGAGAAAGACTGTTAGAAATCTGTTCTATTTTAGTTATAGTTCTTACATCACCACAGGGTCGACTGACAAAACATTACAAAGTTTAGAGAAAAACAAACAATCCCAGAAAGACAAAAAGTCCCAAGCATCCACTGTCCTTAGCTCCTCCCTCTGTCCTTAGCTCCTCCCTCTGTCCTAAACTCCTCCCTCTGTCCTTATTTATATTATCATAATATTACACACACTGATGCATATATACATATAATGAAATTATCAATATTGCAAAAGGTCAAAAGTCAAGGTCGCATTTAGCAGAAAGGTCAAAATCACATTGGCTCTGATACAGGAACAGGTTGTCATAGAAACTGGAGACGAGAGATGAGATTAGACATTATCTGAATACTTAGGTTATTTTGTTGTTCATTTTTTTCATTTTTATAATTTTTTTGTTCTTTTTTATTCTATTTTGGTTCATTTTGATTTCAAATTTTTTGTGAAAACATTTTTGTTAATTTTTTTCTCACTTTGGCTTTTTCTTTCTGTTCATTTTGTTACTTTTTTTATTTATTAACTGTGAAAATCTCATGAGTTAAAAGGTTAAAATCATAAAAAAGCTCAAATGTAACATTTACTCACTACTCACTCACACACGACACCAGTGGTATTTAACACACAAACATATTTACACAGTCCATGTGCAAACAGACAAATGCTAATGCTAACGCTAATGTGTCCTGTGAAGTGGCTAATGCACCTGCCCTGACCTTTGACCTCTGCTCAGTAAACACAGCATCAGGTGCAGATCTGCTCTGTTTGTGCCTGGAAACGATCGACCAATCAGCTGATCTGAATGTCCCAGATTAGAGACAGGGGAACATCCAGCAGAGGACAAAGACAAATGTCCCAGATTAGAGACAGAGGAACATCCAGCAGAGGACAAAGACAAATGTCCCAGATTAGAGACAGAGGAACATCCAGCAGAGGACAAAGACAAATGTCCCAGATTAGAGACAGAGGAACATCCAGCAGAGGACAAAGACAAATGTCCCAGATTAGAGACAGAGGAACATCCAGCAGAGGACAAAGACAAATGTCCCAGATTAGAGACAGAGGAACATCCAGCAGAGGACAAAGACAAATGTCCCAGATTAGAGACAGAGGAACATCCAGCAGAGGACAAAGACAAATGTCCCAGATTAGAGACAGAGGAACATCCAGCAGAGGACAAAGACAAATGTCCCAGATTAGAGACAGAGGAACATCCAGCAGAGGACAAAGACAAATGTCCCAGATTAGAGACAGAGGAACATCCAGCAGAGGACAAAGACAAATGTCCCAGATTAGAGACAGAGGAACATCCAGCAGAGGACAAAGACAAATGTCCCAGATTAGAGACAGAGGAACATCCAGCAGAGGACAAAGACAAATGTCCACAAACACACATCCAATCCACCCCAAAAAAGACAATATGGGTCCTGGACACAACAGTTTTAAAATGTTTACCGTGTAGAATTATCTTAAAAATATACTTTTTATTATACAGTGAATTCACAGGCTCTACACTGTAAAAAATCTAAACCTGACCAAGTATATTTTTGTCATTTCTAGTCCAAATATCTCATTATATTGAAAATCAAACAGAATGTTTGTGTTATAATAAGTTCTTTCATTAAAAGCTGCAGTTTTTTGTTCTAATCTGTACCTTTGTTGTAAATATAAAAACTGTGATGTTAAAAACACACTGACGTCGACCAGAACACTGAGTTTGGCTCAAATCCACTTTATTTGACATTTTATAGAAGTGCCTTCAGCTGTGAGGACACGTTCATATCATTGGATCAATGTGATCAGCGTCAGTGTAAATGTCAGAACCTTTATATTTGATTTTATTTTCACTCATTTGTGCCCAGATGCAGAGTCTGACCTCTGTCTACACTGCAAAAAGTGACTTTTAACACAAGGAAATGTCATTATTTTGAGGATAATTGTGTTTTTCCCTCTAGGTTTAAGTAGTGATAGAAAAGTAGAAAAAAAAAGTTCCCTTTTCAAGATCAGAATTTAGAATAATGTGTAAAAGAAGCTACTAATGCGTCTTATTTGATTTAAAAAATATTTTAAAAAGGTTTTTTTTTCAAATAGTGGGATAGTAACCCTTCGCTAAAACAACTCTGAACAAGCCCCACCCCCCAAATATAATTTTTATAAACATTTATTATTAGTTTTTATAATTTATTATTCATTTAACCTCTTTTTTACATTTTAAACATCGTTGTCATCATTTCTACACTGGAAAAAGTGTAGCCTTGCTCAAAAAAAAAAAAAAGTCTATTCAGTATACTCTGAAGCGTGGGAGTAATCATGATGTTGACATTGGTGGGGACATAATTTGACGACTTCCTCACGAGAGACAGCAACAATAAATAAATAAATAAGAACACAGTTAAAAGAATTAAAATAACGTCTCATTTTGTTTTTGGCAAAAAAAACTAAAAGACATTTTAGGAATGTTTTTTATTTCTTAATCCACATCTGTTTTTATTGTTCATCTATAACTGTATTATATATTTAATTATAGTTATCGTCACTAGACCCACATTTACAACTAGTTTTGTCGAGTGTTTGTCACATGATAAAGGTTCAATGATGACTATAAAACACACTGTCAAGTTTGATGGACTTTTGAAAATGCTAACCCTCCTCAACAGTAAAAAGCTCATTAGCTCATTAGCATAGCTGCCTGTTCAGGTAATGTATAGATAGGTCTATGTATAGACTATATAACTACTGCAGTATTCACAGTTCCATAACTTTTGATAAGATTCCACAAGTTACATCAACTGGACAATTGTCGAGTTTTCCTCAGGAAAAAATACAAAAATCTACCTCAAGTGCTGTGATTGGCTAGAATCGCTGGGGGCGGGGAGTGCCTTCCAGGCATAGCTGCCTTAGAGGCTTGGTTGGGGGTTCAAAACCCCAATCAAGCCACTATCAATGAAAGGTTTATTTTTTTAGACTCTTCATGTATAAGGTGACCTGGATTATAAGGTGCATTAAGTGAACATTATTAAATAAAAAGTCAAAATTATTAAATAAAAAGTCAAAATTATTAAATAAAAAATCTAAATTATTAAATAAAAAGTCAAAATCATGAGATAAAAAGTTAAATTATGAGTTAAAATGTAAAAATTCCCAGTCACTAACCACAACCAGAATTAATCCATATATGTGTATATATGTGTGTATATATGTGTATATATGTGTGTATATATGTGTATATATGTGTATATATGTGTATATATGTGTGTATATATGTGTATATATGTGTATATATGTGTATATATGTGTATATATGTGTATATATGTGTATATATGTGTGTATATATGTGTATATATGTGTATATATGTGTATATATGTGTATATATGTGTGTATATATGTGTATATATGTGTATATATGTGTGTATATATGTGTATATATGTGTATATATGTGTGTATATATGTGTATATATGTGTATATATGTGTATATATGTGTGTATATATGTGTATATATATGTGTATATATGTGTATATATGTGTATATATGTGTATATATGTGTATATATGTGTATATATGTGTATATATGTGTATATATGTGTGTATATATGTGTATATATGTGTATATATGTGTGTATATATGTGTATATATGTGTATATATGTGTATATATGGTGCACTGTGGTGTTTGTAGTAAATTAAAGTATTTGTCACCTTATAGTCCAGGAAATACAGTAACCTTTGGTTTCCTAAATGTCATGTAATTTCACATCCAAAAGTTCTTTGGTATAAACACATCCATACATGTACTGTGTGTACTGTGTGTACTGTGTGTACTGTGTGTAGTGTGTGTAATGTGTGTAGTGTGTGTAGTGTGTGTACTGTGTGTAGTGTGTGTAGTGTGTGTAGTGTGTGTACTGTGTGTAGTGTGTGTAGTGTGTGTAGTGTGTGTAGTGTGTGTAGTGTGTGTTGTGTGTGTAGTGTGTGTAGTGTGTGTAGTGTGTGTAGTGTGTGTTGTGTGTGTAGTGTGTGTAGTGTGTGTAGTGTGTGTAGTGTGTGTAGTGTGTGTAATGTGTGTAGTGTGTGTAGTGTGTGTAGTGTGTGTAGTGTGTGTAGTGTGTGTAATGTGTGTAGTGTGTGTAGTGTGTGTTGTGTGTGTAGTGTGTGTAGTGTGTGTAGTGTGTGTAGTGTGTGTAGTGTGTGTTGTGTGTGTAGTGTGTGTAGTGTGTGTAGTGTGTGTAGTGTGTGTAGTGTGTGTAATGTGTGTAGTGTGTGTTGTGTGTGTAGTGTGTGTAGTGTGTGTAGTGTGTGTAGTGTGTGTAATGTGTGTAGTGTGTGTAGTGTGTGTTGTGTGTGTAGTGTGTGTAGTGTGTGTAGTGTGTGTTGTGTGTGTAGTGTGTGTAGTGTGTGTAGTGTGTGTAGTGTGTGTAGTGTGTGTAGTGTGTGTAGTGTGTGTAATGTGTGTAGTGTGTGTAGTGTGTGTAGTGTGTGTAATGTGTGTAGTGTGTGTAATGTGTGTAGTGTGTGTAGTGTGTGTAGTGTGTGTAGTGTGTGTAGTGTGTGTAGTGTGTGTAATGTGTGTAGTGTGTGTAGTGTGTGTAGTGTGTGTAATGTGTGTAGTGTGTGTAATGTGTGTAGTGTGTGTAGTGTGTGTAATGTGTGTAGTGTGTGTAATGTGTGTAGTGTGTGTAGTGTGTGTAATGTGTGTAGTGTGTGTAGTGTGTGTAGTGTGTGTAGTGTGTGTAGTGTGTGTAGTGTGTGTAGTGTGT
Source organism: Siphamia tubifer (assembly GCA_020466265.1). Lineage (NCBI taxonomy): Eukaryota > Metazoa > Chordata > Actinopteri > Kurtiformes > Apogonidae > Siphamia > Siphamia tubifer. The sequence continues at coordinate 3,753,916 of CM035797.1, forward strand.
GTAGTGTGTGTAGTGTGTGTAGTGTGTGTTGTGTGTGTTGTGTGTGTAGTGTGTGTAATGTGTGTAGTGTAAACTAGCAGGTGGTGTGACCCTTGTGTCACCTCTGATCTGGAACAAAATCAACCATTTCAAGTTTGTCTTGGACTCAGTGGAGTAAAAGTACACACACGTTTGAAGTACAGCTGTGTATTATATCTTAAGGAGAGTCCAAAGTTCAACTGCTGCAGAACATAACTATTCACTGCCAACACCACTACACTCTACACTCTGACAAAACAGGGTACAGTATGGGTACAAATCTGGACAATAAGGTACAATGACCACTGATGGACCCTAAAGGTTCATACTTGGACCTTAAGGTACGGAGATGTACCTTTAAGGGTACTACTAGTGCCACAAGCCTTTTATACCTGGAGTTATACCAGCAGTACCCTCAAAAGTACTAGTACCCTCACAGGTACCAGCAGTACCTTAACCCTTTAAATCCTCACACTTTAGTAGTTCAACTGTCCAAAAAACTAATTAAATAAATTCCCAGAAGAACTGAGCTGAAGGGAAATGTGGGTTTTTATGGATTTACATGATTTTACTTTGTGAAAAAACTACTGAAGTACAAGTAATGAAGTACAAGTACTGCCACTTCTATATGTTATTTAAAAAAACATCATTATTAGATTAAAAAACAAAATTCTGAAATTTAGAAAAAGACAAAAATAAACAACAAAATTAACCAAAACAGCCAAAGTCATCAATAAAAATGAATAAAACGGAAAAATAAACCAACAAACTAATAAGTGATATGGACAAAGTAAAGACACAAACAACAAAACTGAAGAAAATTAATACAATAAAAAACTAAATATAGGAAAATAAACATTATGGAATAATAGAATGGAAAAAATTGAAAATGAATTAACTAAAATTCAGTAAAATAAAAAAAGAAATAAAAATAAATAAAAGGAATAGTTATTAGTATTGAACTTTGTTTCCAGTATTTTTTTTCTTTTTAACATCTGTTTATCTGCAAACATCACTTCCATGAACAAAACTTAGTAAAATAAGTGAAAAATACAGTTTAATTTCTCTGAATATTTAAACCAAACTAATACTAATACTGAAAATGACTCAAATTAAGTACAAAAATAAAATAAAACAACTAGTGTCGTAATTTGGTCCCAGTAGTTTTAGTTTTTTTTCATTTTCTAAATCAGTTCCTTTTTTTTCATCAACAAAAAAACGTGATAAAAAAAAATCAAATTTATGCAACAAAAAGTCTAAATAATTTCCTAAATCCGTGGCTCCATAATTCAGTTCCATCAACAAAAACAGTAAAAAAATGTTTAAAAAAGGTTGTTTTTTTTTCTGAATATTTAAACTAAACCATCCATTCAGAACGTGTCAGCTACGTGTTGTGTAGTTTACATCTGCGTTAATCAGTCTGAGAGAAGGACGAGCGATTTTAGTACCAAAGACTGTTAGTCCTAATGATGTTCTATAGAGTGGTTTAGCTAACAGCATGTTTGTTTACATTAGCCACTATTGCTAGCTGTGACTAATGTAAACAAACATTCAATACATGTTGACGTCACATCTTTACAAATAAAACACTCCCCCTGGTGCAGACCGAACGAGAATTATCACCAGCTGTGTTTCCATTCCCTTAGACATTCGCAAAATGTAAATATTACGATAAAAAACTGGTAATGGAAACACCTGAATTTGGGAAGAAAAAAACAACACTCGAATATCGATAAAAAGTTTTCATGCTTTCATGTGGTTTTGATATTCTAATATATCGCTAAAGTGCAATGGAAAGACTTTTTCTGCAATTATATGTGACAGGATGTAACGAGCATGGTCACATGATCACTTCTCTGGGAGTGAAAATGGCCGCTGCAGTCGCTGTAACCATGACAACCATTGGCTGCTGGGACGACAGAACTTTATAGAGTGGTTCGTACAGTCGACACAGTGAAGGTTTACTTTATTATCTGTTAGTTTTTGAATATTTAACTTGTTTTTTGTTTTGTTTTTTTTACAGATAAATATATTCTCTGTTCTGTCAAATGTCAAGAACTGTGTAAAAAAATCACTCCATACATTTATCATTTGTTGTTGTTAAGTGTTGAGCATATTTACACTTAATATTTCTACCTGACAATGTGGGGACCTCATGTACAGACCCTTATAATGTGAACCAGCTGGTTTGTTTATGTTAGTGTCTTTAAAGACTGTTACTGACCACAGAGTTAACCCATTCATTCACTCTAACACTATCAGAGTGATGGTCAGTCTGAAGCTGTGAAGGTGACAGCGGTCAATGATATTTGACCAGAGTTACGACGCTCCTGCCTAAAACAACCGTCAATGGAAACAAAGTGCAAATATAATTTTACATTTTAGGAATTTTAGGAAAATCATTATTGTTTTGTGAAAAACTGTCATGGAAACACAGGTACTAATCCTTTTGGTACTGAGGTAGTGGACCCACCCGCTGACAAAAAAGTTATGTTTTCTCGTCTTTCATCTGCTGCTGGTGTAGTAGGATGTCTGCAGGACCAGGTATTAGTCATGTCCACAGCACAGACTAATATTTGGGTTCATTCATTTTCATCATAACTAACTGTATGTATCTGTGTTTGGACACTGGATGTAAACACATACAAACATGTTCTCTTCAATGTAGTACCCAGTTACTTCCTGACCAACACCTGAAATTGTGACGTCATCATAGTCATGTGACTGAAACCTATTGCACAGATTTGTACCCCATACTCTACTGCACCTTCTTTTCTGAGAGTGTTAAAGACTTCAAACATATTTATGGATAAAAATGAACAAACTACTTATCAGAAGTGAAAACAAAAAAATCTAAAAATCATGAAAATCTTTTAGACTGTTGCATAATTCAGACTTTTTATCTCATAATTTAGACTCTTTTAAAATGTTATTGATCAGAACCAGAGTGTGTTTTGTTCCATGTTCCAACTCAACAATGTTTATAGTTATTGTTAGTGTTTATCTTCACTTAATGCTCCTTATAATCCAGTTCACCTTATAGTGTGAAAATACAGTAAATAAATCATTAAAGTTAACATTGACAGTGATTATTCATGGACACTCAGTACGTACTCCATCAGATGTAGGACACTATGTTTACACATGATCATTTACAATTACACTAAAAGGAAACAGGGGTGTTGGCCTAGTGTTGGCCTAGTGTTGGCCTAGTGTTGGCCTACTGTTGGTCTAGTGTTGACCTAGTGTTGGTCTAGTGTTGGTCTAGTGTTGACCTAGTGTTGGCCTCGTGTTGGTCTAGTGTTGGCCTAATGTTGGTCTAGTGTTGGCCTAGTGTTGGCCTAGTGTTGGTCTAGTGTTGGTCTAGTATTGGCCTAGTGTTGGTCTAGTGTTGGCCTAGTGTTGGCCTAGTGTTGGCCTAGTGTTGGTCTAGTGTTGGCCTAGTGTTGGTCTAGTGTTGGCCTAGTGTTGGTCTAGTGTTGGTCTAGTGTTGGCCTAGTGTTGGTCTAGTGTTGGCCTAGTGTTGGCCTAGTGTTGGTCTAGTGTTGACCTAGTGTTGGCCTAGTGTTGGTCTAGTGTTGGCCGAGTGTTGGTCTACTGTTGGTCTACTGTTGGTCTAGTGTTGGCCTAGTGTTGGCCTAGGGCACCACATTGAACCCACCCTAGTCCAAACTTTAACCTGTGGTGGTACATTAGTGTGTCCTCTACTGTACCTTCTTTTCTGAGAGTGTTTAAGGACTTAAAACACACATTTAAGGATAAAAATGAAGAGAATATTTACATTTTACTCACTATTTGTCAGAAGTGAAAACAAAAACATGTTTATTTGGGATAAAATCATGAAAATCTGCAACTTTTAGACAAATAATCTGAATAAACTGCCTTATTTTTAATCATAATGTGGGTTTTTTCTGTGACTCGTGTGGAAGTTACAGATGATCCTTCCATTCTAACCCTGCAGGTAACCACACATACACACGCGCACGCGCACAGAGACAGTCTGTCTGTCTCTCTCTCTCTCTCTCTCTCTCTCTCTCTCTCTTACCGTCCTCGTGGATCCGTGCAGCCTGCATGTGTTCAATCATCGCCGGTATCTTGTCCCACTGACACTCGGCTCGGTACCGTTCCACTTCGGTCTCCAGCCGCAGCTGAGTGAAGGAGACCCGGGATGCCATGGGCGCGCGCTCCCGGTGCAGGTGGAGGTGGTGCGGGTGGTGGTGGCTGTAGTCCCCGGATACGATGGGAGTAACTGCGGACTGGAGGAGGAGGAAGAAAAGTGTGAGTGGAGAGGGAGGAGTGGAAGTGGGAGTGGACACGAAACACACACTAATGTTCAAGAAAGACAAGAGTGAAAGTACAAATTCAACATTGAATACACTTGAAATGTTTCTTCAATTTTTACCTTTCATCTCATAAGTTTAACTTTTTATCTCATAAGTTTAACTTTGCTTCCTTATGGTGCAGAGAATATGTTAATTAATTCATGGCAAAAAAAAAAAAGTACAGTTTTACTTTTTACTTCATTCCAGTTGTGAAGTTGTACTTTTTTTTACTTTTACTTCAATAAAGGAGTTGAATCAGTACTTCTACTTTTACCAGAGTATTTGTACTTCTAGTGCAGTACAGAATGTGAGTACTTTTACCTCCACTGTTGAAAATACATCTTTTATCAGTATTATAATACTGTACATTTATTTACTTTCGGGTACAAATCACATTTGATCCTGTTTTTGACAAAGACGACAGTCCTTCAGATCCTACTTAATTAAACTCGTAAACAATCAACTTCCTGCTGTCACATTTAAACCCACGATTATTACAGCCCATGACTGAAACAATGCAAAATAAAGACGATAATATTAAAACAAACAGTGATAAATGACTTAAAAACAGACAAATAAAGAGAAACGTTCATTTGTGAACTGCATTTAAAGTCACACTGGGTTAAGAAAGCACAAATAATTAATATAATATTTGAATAAATTGTAATAAATCATTTAAAAACGTTACAAATATATTATCAGTTATAACTCAAGAACACAGGGTCACAGAACATTCAGATTGGTACCAAACAATGAGGAATGAAGATTTATACACTTCTGGTGTTTATACAAAATACTAAATTGGTGTTATCACCTACGACCAATAGTTTTTCAGATCTCTGCAGGTCAAAGGTTACATTTGTCCAAATTAACTTGTGTAACACTGTTTGTGTCAAACATAGACATATCACGCTATAACTTAATCAATACTGGATATATTATCATAATATTACACATACTGATGCATATATACATATATAAAGAAATTATCAATATTGCAAAAGGTCAAAGGTCAAGGTCACATTTAGCAGAAAGGTCAAAATCACATTAAGAACAGGTTGTCATAGAAACTGGAGATTGGTACAAAATAGGAATAAGATGAAACCTGTGAATACGAGTTTTACGCTGTGGAACACAAATACTGGTCAAATTAAATCTATTATTGATATGCAGCTTTAAACATAAGTTAAAACGATGGTTTAAACGCCAATCTGAGTCTATATGTAACCGGTAATGATCACGTATACTGGGAACTGTAATGTAATGGTTTATTGATTTTATTGATTTTTATGGAATATTTGATGGTATGTATGTACATACTATTAATTATATATGTTTTCATTAAAGTAATTTAATGCCACGGTTCTCAAACTGGGGTCCACGGACCCCTAGGGGGACGTGGCGTATGTCCAGGGGGTATGCGAAATTATTCACGGTTTTGTTTTTGTTTTTTTTGTTTTTTTTGCTGTTTTATTTTGAAATGCGGAAGTTTTATTTTGTAGCGAGCGGGCGGAAGTAACAGCGCTGTTTGACACCAGCTTGACTAAATTAAGACGGAGCGAGTCACAGGCTATTTTTAGCCACCCTGCAGCGAACATGGATGGATTTTTGTGTCCGCCAAGTTCCTCAAGAAGTGGTAAAAGAAATGACAATGAAAATGACAATGACAAAAACAAACGCCCTAACCCTAAAAAGAGAAAGTACATTGATAGTTATATTAGTTTATTATTTTAAAATTATTTAAAATTGTTGTTTCTGAAGTGTTCATTTATATTATAATACCTGAAAATGTGGCTGGTTTGCACAAAAGCACTATTAAAAAAGGTTATTATTGTTTCATAATAATCATTGTTGAAGTGGTTTTTTATCATTTTCAGTATCGCCAGGATGAGGGGGGACATGGAAAAATTTCACCCCTCCAAGGGGGACCTGGGCCAAAAAAGTTTGAGAACCCCTGCTTTAATGAATGTATTTATTATTATGAGTGGGATGTCCTGTCTGCAGCAGAACCCTCTGTCTAAAACTAATATCTCCCTAGGGACACAAATAAAAATACTTTGACTTTTCACATATATGTAAGGGTGTATGTACATGTTTTTTTTCTATTATTTAACCAGGAAAACCTCATTGAGATTAAATTTTTTTTTCCAAGAGTGTCGTTGTCAGGATGGGCAGACATACAATATTTACAGACATTCTTAAAACAAAACAAACCATCATTATAACAACGTACACAGCGTCAAGCCAAACCTTTGCTAAAAAAAACTATAAAAAAAAACAAAACAAACAAATAAAGTACCTGTGCAGGAACATTAAATAAAATAGATTTAATGGGTTTCCAGAATTTTGAGTGTTATTTATGTTTTATGTAGCTTGTGAAAAGAAATATTTGGCTTTACTGATCTTTACAGCACAGGTATTTTACGTAGATGTGTGAAGACCAAGCAGCCAGAGCTTAGACTGGTTTTTGGGGTTTTGTCCCAACTGGGCAGGACTATGTTAGTGGAAAAGATCTGAAACATGTGACTCTATACCTGTTAAATGGATCCTGCTTTTTAACAATGTCATAAAAACCATCCTAAAAACACTTCCAAACAACATCAATATCAGTATTCAATATTCTAATAAAGGATGTCTGCTCAGCTTTCAGGGAGGACCGATGATGGTCACACACATGCACTAAATATTAAAATATTTGGCTGCAAGACTAAAAAATGCATTGATCTCAAACAATGTTGACTCTCCCTCTCTGTGGTGTTAAACAATGAGAACAAATGCAGACAAAAAAAAACAAAACATCAATATCAGCTATAAAGTAAAGTTTTGTCCAATCAAAGTGTTTTGAAAACTGCTTCATATCTTATAAATCAGGGGTGTCAAACTGTGGTCCTCGAGGGCCGGTGTCCTGCATGTTTTAGATGTTTCCCTCTTCCATTCCACCTGGAGGTCATTACATCATTATCAGTTTGATGAGGAGTTGATTATTAACTCTTTAAGTGCTGATGTGTTCTGAATGGATGATTTAGTTTAAATATTCAGAAAAATTCAACCATTTTCCTTTTAGTTTTATGCATGGACATAAAACTTTATTTTACTTTATTTTATTTAAACATTTTTTTAAAGGCAAAATTAAAATTGCTAGGACCAAATTTCAACTGTAGTTTTCTTCTTTAGTCTTTTTTTTTTTCAAAATTTTCCACATTATTTGTCATTTTGTAAATATTTATTAGTTTTTGTTGATCATTCTGTTTATTTTTCTACATTTTTTTTTTTTTTTATTGTAGTATTTTTCTTTGATTTTCTACCATTTGTGTCTTATTTTACTCATGTTACCAATTATTTTGTTAGTTCTCAGGAGTTAAAGGGTTAAACTGAATCAAATGGAAGAAGGAAATATCTAAAGGACACCGACCCTCGAGGACTGGAGTTTGACACATGTGTTATAAATGATACGTGGTCTGTGTTTAGGTATTTATGTGGTCCTCACTGTTGACACAGAGTCACTGACATCACTGACAAATATTAAGGCTTTTATATAATTATCAGGATCTTTTGTTAGGATGAGGTTTATTACAGAACATTTATCTGGATCTTTAAACGTTGGTGGAGTTGAACCATCGACCAACTGGAAAATGTTTAAAGTATCACAATGACATTGAAAGTCATCGCTGACTGACTGTAACTGATTCTGAAACTAGGAATTCATTTGAATTGAACTCTGTAAGAAGCTGCAATAAATTAGGCCGCTGAGGTGTAGTATATATGTAAGTATATGTACATGTATGTAAGTATATGTACATGTATGTAAGTATATGTACATGTATGTAAGTATATGTACATGTATGTAAGTATATGTACATGTATGTAAGTATATGTACATGTATGTAAGTATATGTACATGTATGTAAGTGTATGTACATGTATGTAAGTATATGTACATGTATGTAAGTATATGTACATGTATGTAAGTATATGTACATGTATGTAGAAGTTTTTACTTCAGTAAGGGAGTTGAATCAGTACTTCTACTTTTACAAGAGTATTTTTTCACACATTAGCTGTACTTCTACTTAAGTACAGAATGTGAGTACTTTGACCACCTCTGTATAAATGTGTGTGACATGTTATAAATGTGCTATAAATGTGTTATAAATGTGTTATAAATGTGTTATAAATGTGTTATAAATGTGTTATAAATGTGTTATAAATGTGTTATAAATGTGTTATAAATGTGTTATAAATGTGTTATAAATGTGTTATAAATGTGTTATAAATGTGTTATAAATGTGTTATAAATGTGTTATAAATGTGTTATAAACATGTGTAGAAGCCTTGGTCCGTTCCCTTCGTGGTTAATCTTTTTAACACTTTAACTGGATCAGGAACAGCTTAAGAAACAGACGCGTAAAAGAAAAGCTGTATAATGTGCAGCATCCAGAACACTGGACACTTTAAATGTTCATATATGATCATCTTAACCAGCCTCATACTGAACACAGTGTCATCAGAGTCAATGCTACAGTTCTATTTTCTACTTTAATGTCAAACTACATTAGATCAAATAGAAAAACTGTCAAACCAATGAGTGCACATTTCTACTTTTATATGTGAAAAGAGGAAACTGCAGGGACTCAAACCAAGAAGGAAGAGGTTGTTTATGGATCTGACAACTAGAAACACACTGTCAAAAAAAGGTCAAGGGTCAGGAGCTCCACTAAAGGGTTTAACTACAGCGCTTAAAGATGCAAAACTCAACCTCCAGTCGCCTGAACAGAGATTTGGCAGCGTCATTTTCTTTCTGGAAACTGGACATTTGTGTTAAAGCGATGCTTCTTCTCCTCAGTGAAGCTGAAACTCAACTGACTAAATGTGTGTGAATGTCAATCTGAAAATGCTGGGCGTCTGGTCCCACCCCCTGATGACATACCAGGACAGAAAAAACAAAGAGGGAGGATTTAACAAGATAGTTCACCGTCTATAACACAGGTTCCCCTCTTTCACATAATTCAGTTTCACCATTTAAGTCCTGAGATTTTAGCAGTTCCACAGTAAAAACAATTCAAATACACAATAAAATGAACATAAATAGGCAAAGTCATCAGTAAGATGAACAAAAACGGCCAAGGTCATCAATAAAATGAACAAAAATGGCCAAAGTCATCAATAAAATGAACAAAAATGGGTAAGGTTATCAATAAAATGAACAAAAATAGGTAAAGTCATCAATAAAATTAATTTTCCTCCACTCATTTTACATTTATTATTATTTTGTAATGGGTCTCAGGAGGCTCGTGCTGGGATTGAAAGCTAAACTAACAAGAACCAGCCTGTATTGTGTTTTCCAACATTACCTCCCTACATCTTTTAGTTTTTTATCATTTGTACGCGCCATACCTGTTGTAACTATAATATTGCTTCCCTGTACGTGGCTATGAAGTGATTAATGAATTTTTAAGCAACAATATGCCCAAATATTGTTAAAAGCAGCGACAAATCGACTCTTCGAAGCAAACATCACGGATAGTGCGGGTAACTCTCTTGTTATTGTTGCATATTCTTTGATAATCTTAACCAATCACAGTGAGCTGTCGTGTCCAACTGGTGCTACGGAAGGCCATGAGGTCCATAAAGCCTATGACTGATTATATCGCCTTTCCATATAACAGAAACAACTCCACAGAGTCAGGTAAACACGTTTTATTTACAAATATGCATCAATTTAAGTAGTTTTAACGAAGCCGCTGCGGTAAATTGTGCATTATTTTGCGCATAATCAGCCCACGAAGTGTAAAATGGCTTTAAAAAACGTAGCTTCATGCTAGCAAATGTTTGAACAAGCTTTAAGGCTAACGTGTGTCCGTTATGTTGTTTTAAGGAGCTAAATATTCTTTTATTGTCATTAAGTTTAATTTTTATTACACTTTTGACCATTGCATCCCATTCAAATGTTTATTTTAATCTGGAATAAAATGGGGTTATATCTCCTGCTGAATATTATTGACAGAATCAGTCATTTAATGTGTAAAATCTGTGCAAATTAATTATTATTATGTCATGTTTTAAAATGTATATATCGAAACAACCACAAAGAGAGGAGGAAAATGGCATTTTTCTTTGAACTTTTTGTTCTTTTTGGTCTCCTTTCTTTGTAGAACCGCTCATTCAGTCATATGTTAACAAAAATACAATGATTTTTTTTTTTTAAGTAGTTCAGAGGCTGACCAAAATAATAACTATTATTTGTATCATTAAAAATAGAATATATATATATATATATATATATATATATATATATATATATATATATATATATATATATATATATATTATTTTTAAAAAAGGAAATATAACACGGAAATAGATACCACTGACATGATGATCTAAGTCAACATTATAAACAGCGAAACAAACAAATCTGAATCTTTTCATGTCAAACTCAAATCAACAAATGTAGAATTAAACTGCAAACTTCTAATTAATTTACATATTTTTAGCTGTTTATTCAGTTCAGAGTTAAATTGGGAAGCCTAATATTATTAATGATTAATACTGACTGAAACATGTTCCAAAGTTATAAATCTAAATTAAATTAAAATAAATACTGCATGTGTAGTACATTTAAAGTGAATGTACAGCGGTCAACTTGACTCTGCCTCTTGTCTCATCTACAGCTGTTTTTCTACTATAAATTATTTATTATTTTATTTTCTTATACAAATTGCACTGTGGGTGATTCCACATCCTCCTACTTCTTCTTTTTATTTAATTTTAAATTGTTGTAAATAGTTTTTACACCATGGAGGAGAGGAAATATATTTCATCTGTGCTATAAGTGATAAAATATCACACACCTTTATTTATTTAACATTTTTGACAGTTTTAACAAAACAACTGTTCCATTTAATTGCTTTAAATCAGAAATTTCAATCAGATTAATCATAATGGTGCATTAATGTGTTAGTTTTAACATATATATATATATATATATATATATATATATATATATATTCTTTTATTAGTTCCACTCGGGGAGATTCCAGGTTTATTACAGCAAGGTTATAGCACACAAGAGGAACCACTTCTATAAATTAATAATTATATACACAACATACTGTGGGGTTTTTTGTTTGTTTTTAGCTTCTTTTTTTATCAGGGTTTTGAAAAAACCTGTAAAAGTTTGGGAATTAGAAAAATGCAAATTCCAGGCCTGGAAAGGTTTTGGAAAAGTAAAAAGACCCAGAAAGTTTTGGAATAGTCATGTTTTTTTTTACACAGCATAATAATGTGTAATTAATAATAAAAAAAAAAAATGTTTAAATGAGTGAATAAAAAGTTTATTTCACATTGTCTTAACCTTAACATTCTATTCAGTGAACAGGAAGTGAACTGTATGTATGTGTGTGTGTGTGTGTATATATATATATATACATACACACACACACACACACACACACACACACAAATATTTCATAATTAAAAGCAGTTCTATACATAGTGTGGCCAAAAACAGGGCAGACTTAAATTAAATTACAGGGTTTATGCAATAATGTTTTGGAATTCCAGAAGGTGGTGGAACATAAAACATTTTCCCCTTGAGGATGATCAATCAATAACCTAAAACTCTTGCTGTTCATGAATATTTTGAACAGATAATTTTTTCTCTCAGAATTATCTCACTATAAAAACAACTTTATTGCATCTCATCATTGAGGCATGAAATGTATTTATTTTAATTTTAAATCTGTCCTTGGTCCTTCACAGCAGAATGTTAGTCTGACTCCCTTTGGTGTTAATGTTAGCCTAGCCACGCTAGCTCCTCCTAGCATCAGTAAATCTAATGTTCTATCGTAGTAGCCTAGCCACGCTAGCTCCTCCTAGCATCAGTAAATCTAATGTTCTATCGTAGTAGCCTAGCCCCGCTAGCTCCTCCTAGCATCAGTAAATCTAATGTTCTATCGTAGTAGCCTAGCCCCGCTAGCTCCTCCTAGCATCAGTAAATCTAATGTTCTATCGTAGTAGCCTAGCCCCGCTAGCTCCTCCTAGCATCAGTAAATCTAATGTTCTATCGTAGTAGCCTAGCCACGCTAGCTCCTCCTAGCATCAGTAAATCTAATGTTCTATCGTAGTAGCCTAGCCACGCTAGCTCCTCCTAGCATCAGTAAATCTAATGTTCTATTGTAGTAGCCTAGCCACACTAGCTCCTCCTAGCATCAGTAAATCTAATGTTCTATCGTAGTAGCCTAGCCCCGCTAGCTCCTCCTAGCGTCAGTAGATCTAATGTTCTATCGTAGTAGCCTAGCCACACTAGCTCCTCCTAGCATCAGTAAATCTAATGTTCTATCGTAGTAGCCTAGCCACACTAGCTCCTCCTAGCATCAGTAAATCTAATGTTCTATCGTAGTAGCCTAGCCACACTAGCTCCTCCTAGCATCAGTAAATCTAATGTTCTATCGTAGTAGCCTAGCCACACTAGCTCCTCCTAGCATCAGTAAATCTAATGTTCTATCGTAGTAGCCTAGCCACACTAGCTCCTCCTAGCATCAGTAAATCTAATGTTCTATCGTAGTAGCCTAGCCACACTAGCTCCTCCTAGCATCAGTAAATCTAATGTTCTATCGTAGTAGCCTAGCCACACTAGCTCCTCCTAGCATCAGTAAATCTAATGTTCTATCGTAGTAGCCTAGCCACACTAGCTCCTCCTAGCATCAGTAAATCTAATGTTCTATCGTAGTAGCCTAGCCACACTAGCTCCTCCT
>CM035797.1:3772011-3847011 GCA_020466265.1 Siphamia tubifer
CAACAATGATTATTATGAAACAATGATAACCTTTTTTAATAGTGCTTTTGTGCAAACCAGCCACATTTTCAGGTATTATAATATAAATGAACACTTCAGAAACAACAATTTTAAATAATTTTAAAATAATAAACGGAACAAAAGACACACAAAACCGTGTGTGTGTGTGTATGTGTGTGTGTGACAGACAGACAGACAGACAGACAGACAGACAGACAGACAGACAGACAGACAGACAGACAGAGACTTAATGAGAGGGATGATCTTGTCAAACTCAATATAACTATCAATGTACTTTCTCTTTTTAGGGTTAGGGCGTTTGTTTTTGTCATTGTCATTTTCATTGTCATTTCTTTTACCACTTCTTGAGGAACTTGGCGGACACAAAAATCGACCCATGTTCGCTGCAGGGTGGCTAAAAATAGCCTGTGACTCGCTCCGTCTCAATTTAGTCAAGCTGGCGTCAAACAGCGCTGTTACTTCCGCCCGCTCGCTACAAAATAAAACTTCCGCATTTCAAAATAAAACAGCAAAAAAACAAAAACAAAACCGTGAATAATTTCGTGTACCCCCTGGACATGCGCCACGTCCCCTTAGGGGTCCGCGGACCCCAGTTTGAGAACCGTGGCTTTAATTGACGATAAAACCACAGTGTGACTAATATATGGATTAATATTGGTGGTGTTCTTTGGATCGATCACAACTGTGAAGAGCTCGGTTGGAGCTGTAATCTGATTAAATATTTAACCATGTGACAGCCGTAGTTTTCGTCACATCTGTCCTCATGAGTCTTGTTTGTTTGTTTGTTTGTTTGTCAGGAGAGCGGAGGGTCCAGCCCTCCCATGAAGGAGGAGGATCTGATCAATGTCATCGACGACGTCCTGAGAGACGACGACAAAAACAACGACGGTTACATCGACTATGCAGAGTTTGCAAAATCTCTGGAATAGAAGCTCCGCCTCCAAAACGACAACAACAACAACAGGAAGCACAGACTGTTTACAGAACGCTGGAACATTCCGTCTGCTCTGCCCGTATTCTTACCCCCCAAGGGTTAAAAGTCGACGCAAACTACGTCAAAACTGTAAATATTTGTCCTTTTACCAAAAATAAAATGTTTCGACACCGAAGCAGCTGAAATTTAAAAACACGGGGGAAAAAAAAACGGAAAGGTTGCATTTATTTAATTTTCATCCGCTTAATGTAGAGCAGGGCCGTAACGCGCTTTTTTTTTTTTTTTTTTTTTTTTAGTTCAGGCTACGTTCACAAAATTTTTTATTTTTTTTATTTATTTTCCGAATCATTTCTTCGGAATAAAATAATTCGGAACTAAAGCTATTTCTTTCGTGTTGATTCCGAATAAAGGTTTCCAGTGAAATTGGTGAATTGATCTCTAGTTAATTGGTTTTTCAGAGCTGGAGGTTCAGAGAGTTCTGATTGGACAGAACAGAGGTTTACCCGCATTAGATTTAATTGGTCTTAATGAAAAAACATGGAGGACTAAAAGTGCATAAATTAAATAAATAAATACGTCATTAAATAATTAGAAATTTAATTAATTTAATTAATTAATTAATTAAATGTGTAAATGTTATTAAATGTTTAATTCATACCATATTTAAATGCCAGACTTAAAGGAAATGATTAGTCAATTTTTTATTTTATTTTTTTTTACCTAAGATTAATTAGTAATTTAATGAGTTAATGGCACATTTAATAACACGTTTATTTAATTCCAATTTTAATGTATTAACTATTTAATCATGTATTTATTTATTTGATTTTGGCATTTTTAGTCCTCCATACTCACCTGGACTAAAATAATTATTAATATCTTAAAATGTATTTTTGGCTTTTTACAAATTCAGGGCCGGACTGGATCCTTTCATGGGCCAGATAGGGCCCTGGGCCGCATGTTTGACACCTGTGACTTAAACGGTCAGTTCACAGCTCATGATTCCGTTAAGTTAAGTTTTTTTTTGTCTGACACACATTGAAATGCAGATTAATTTATCTTTTTAGTCTAATAAATCAGACACTCAGGTTAATCCACAGGCCAGAGTGGGCGGAGCTTAAATTGAGACATTAAGAAAAACTGCTTCTGTTAGTCTGTGGATGTTTTATTTATTTTTTTAAGTTTGCTTTCGTGTCGTGGAGTCTCATACCATCACATGTCCTTCTTTCAACCAACACAAGAATGTGGTAAAATCGCAGAAACGTCGCTCGAATTTAAAAGTTTAATACTGCGGAAAAACGGGCGAGTTTCGTCAGCGTGACTGTGCGACGCTCGCCTCCATGGACCAAAGGATTGTTTTTCTGCCAATAAGTGAAAATTACTAAAAAATTCGGAATTACGATCTTAAGAGCTGTTATTTTGTGGATTATTTTTTTAAAAATTTCAGTTTGTTTTCGTGTCTTGGAGTCTCGTACCGTGGCGAGTTCTTTCAACCGACACCGAAAATGTGCGTAAAGTCGCAGAAATTTTTTTTGTCTTTAAAAGTTTAAAACTACGCAGGAAGGTCAATGTGACCGTGCGACGCTCGCCTCTGTGGACCAAAGGATTTTTTTTTGTTCCTTCAGCCGTCGGAGCCGGTCGACCGACGACCCGGTTGCCATGGTGACGGTGGAATGTGGCCTTGTTTTCATGTCTATCGCTTTATAATGAAACGTGTAGAATAGTTTGGATTTGTTCATTTTGTTTATGTTTGAAGCAGAAAAAAACTTGATATTGAACATATTTAGTAGCAGAGGTGGTGAAAGTACTGCAGTAGAAGTACAAATACTGCTGGTAAAAGTACAAGTACTGATTCAACTCCTTTATGGAAGTAAAAGTGAAAAAGTCCAACTTCTAAATGTTAATTATTTTAAATTAATCTGTAGTTACTGAAAGGATGAGTCCAGGTTTTCTTTAATTGGCTGAAAAACAAGGTCATTTCCAGAAGCACAGCATCAGGGCCGTAAAACAAATGAACACTGTTTCCACTCAATTACCGTATTTTCAGGACGATAAGGCGCATTAAGTAAAGTCAAAATCCAGAGATAAAAAGTCGAAGTTATGAGATAAAACTTGAAAATTATTAAACAAAGTCAAAATGAGATAAAAACAAAATTATAAGCTAGAAATGTAAAATAATGAGAAAGTGTTATATAAAAAAATAAGTTATGAGAAAAAAAGAAAGTTAGGGGAAAAGGTAAAAATTACAAGATGAATGAAAATGGATAAAAAGTCCAAATTCCCAGTCACTAAGAACAATGAGAATTAATCCATATAAGGTGCACTGTGGTTTTTGCAGCAAAATGAAAGTGTTTTAAAGTCTCCTTGAATATCCAGTTATTTACCTTTAACATGCAGACTAATTACACTGGAAACTACATGCTAATTACCTGTAATAATCAGTTATAAAGACATTATTACTATGAAATTACATCACAATGACCATAGATTTACCATCGTATTAACCATCTAATGTAAAACGTTAGCACGTAGCATCTGAGCCATTCCCTTCCGTCTGCACTGTGGATATCTGAGTTTAAACCTGAGTTTAAACCAGAGTGAATGTAAAGTCTTTTTTTTTTCGTCACTGGATCAGCTGAAGTCGAAGCGCATCGTTCGCTTCAGACGCTGCGACGGCGTTCGGATCCTTCTGGAAACTTCCACGGTCAGTTTTAGTGGATGAAACGGTTGCAGTCGTCTCCAGTATCGACTCTTCAATCCATTCAGGTTGAATGATGGGATTTAAAAACAAAAGGCAAAAATACAAGTGGGGAAAAAAGCAGCAGGACAGAAGCAACTGTGTTGACTCTGGAATGTTCTATATATACATATATATATATATATATATTAAATAATAAATTTAAAAAACTGCTTTACAATGTTTGTCTGGATTTTTCCTTTTTTTTTACATAAACTGGTTTTACTTTAGTGGTTGTTTTCAAATTAATTTTTATTTCTATTTAATTAAACCTTTATTGCAATAATATCTGACATGACTCTTATATAGGGTGAAACTATGACTCAGCACAATAATGCTAACTGTAGCATTAGCTATTATAACCTTTAGCTAAATAATGCCAACTGTAGCATTGGCTATTAAGACCTTTAGCTAAATAATGCTAACTGTAGCATTGGCTATAACAACATAGTTAAATGTAGCATTAGCTATTATGACCTTTAGCTAAATAACGCTAACTGTAGCATTAGCTATTATAACCTTTAGCTAAATAATGCCAACTGTGGCATTGGCTATCACAACGTAGTTAAATGTAGCATTAGCTATTATGACCTTTAGCTAAATAATGCTAACTGTAGCATTGGCTATAATGACCTTTGTCACATTCTGGAAAATAATGCCCTATTAAGAAACGCATTTAAAAGGATAAATACATTTTCATTATGATGTGATATGCTAATGCTAATGCTAATTTGGGTAATGAGCATCAGTCTGGTCATGGTCACGCAGTTATGAGACAACTCATCAAATCTTACAGGATCATAAAATAAGTGTGACTTACCTTGTAGCCATCTTGGATCTTCTGTTCGTACAGAGGCATTGTGGGTAGTTTGTGCTCATATTTAATTTCCTATAACTTTTCAATGAACTTGAGTAATGACAGTAATAACTCATGGACATGACCTTTTCTGGAAATATTAATATTCATTATTAAAAACACTTAATGAAATGTTTGACATAGAACAGTACCTGTAGTTTTATGGATTTGTTTATTGTTGTGTTTTCCACTAATTCAATTCAATTCAATTTTATTTATAAAGCCCTAAATCACAACAAAGTCGTCTCAGAGGGCTTTACAAAAACACAATCAACTACAGAAATACATGAAAAGTCCCAGGCATCCCCTGTCCTTAGACCCTCCTTCTTGGCAAGAATAATTCAAAGACCATACATTTTGGTGGGGTCACATTTGGGTTTAATGAGAATGTATAAAAAGTGTAAAATAAAACTAGAATGTTTTAAAATGAACTAGTGTGAAAGAAAAAAACACATTTTCCTCTACAGTAAAATTATGTTTTGTATGGGATTTATTTCATATTTAAACATTTGATTTGACAAAGACAACAAAAAATATACCATAAGGCTAAAAAATGCACTAAAATGCACTAAAAATAGATTAAAATGCTCAAAAAAATACCATAATGTACAAAAATACGCCGCAAATACAGTAAGATGTACAAAAAAATAAAGTAAAATGCTCAAAAATACAGCAAACTGCTAAAATAAAAAGTACATCCATAAAATAATGCATAAAAATAGAGTAAAATGCAGTAAAATGCCACATTTGGGTTAATGAGGATTTTCTTAAAAAATGTATAAAGTGTCAAAACTACAATGTTTTCAAATGATCTAGTGTGAAAGAAAAAACTAAATTTCCTCTACAGTAAAATAATGATTTATATAAGATTTATTTCATATTTAACCACTAGACAAACACAGACAACATAACATATACCATAAAAGCTCAAAAATACACTAAAAAATTGATTCAAATGCTAAAAAAAATATACCAAAATGTACAAAAATACACATAAGTGCACTACAAATACAGTAAAACGTACAAAAATGATAGCACAATGCACAAACATACAGTTAAATGCTAAAATAACATTTTTTAAAATGCATGAAAAATAATGTAAAATGACACATTTGGGTTAATGAGAACTTACCCAAGAATGTATAAAAAGTCTCTATATATTTAATGTACATTTATTTATGACATTTATTGTCATAATTTTGACTTTTTTTTATCTCAAAATGATGCATTTTTTTTACTTCATATTTATGATTTTTTTTAAATCACATAATGATATTCTTTTTATTCTCAATTATGTCATTTTATCTCATGATTTTGACTTTTTCTCATACTTACACCTATTTATATCTCATATTTAGGACATTTGTTCTCATAAATTTGACTTTTTCGTCACAAAATGTAGACTTTTTATCTCAATTAAGCTATTTTTCACTTCGTATTTGTTATTATTTTTAATCACATAATGTCACCTGTTTTTATCTGAATTGTACCATTTTATCTCATAGTTTTGACTATTTTTTCCCTCATTCTTACACATTTCTTATCTCATATTTATGACTTTTTGGTCACTGAAACGTCACTAAACCAACAGACTCTGGGCCTCGTGCACAAACACTTTCTTCCATTTCTATTATATTTTATTATTTTTCATTAACAGTAAAATAAAACATAAAAGTGTCCAGTGTGTTGTTACCAGGTGAAGGTTGAGTGTCAGTGGATCATAAATGGAACAGCTGTGGTTCATTAGAATTAACACTTATGACCACGCCCACTAACACCATAAAAGGCCGTGTGTTGAGTCAATGCTCGACTTTGTTCATTATTCAGTATTCAGTATTTTTTCATCTAATGATAAAAAAATCCTCTAAAATATTAAATAATCTGAATGTTATTTTATATATAGGTGTTTTGTTTTTTTAGTTTTTTAATAAAATACATTAAGTGTTTTAACAATTCAAACACAGTGGGCGTGGTCTCCACAATGGGCGGGGCCTGGGTCAGTTTAGCTCCAGTGGGCGGGGGGTTCCAGGGGCGGCAGGGGGAACATGGGGGAGGGCAGGTTTCCCCTCAGGGGGCCGTACCAGTCGTCATGCTGCAGGGGGGGGGGCGGCTGGGAGGGGCAGGGGCCCATGGGCCCCGGGTGGCGAGGGTACGGCCCTGAGGGGAGGAGGGGCGACAAACGGGGGATGTGAGCCAGGGGCGGGGGGGCGTAGTACTGGCGGCCCAGGCTGGACGGCTGGAGGTGGACCCCCCCGAGAAGAGCCCTGTGGGCTGGAAGAACCCCCACCCCCCCCCACTGACACGAGCTTCTGAGCAGAACGCTCCTGTTTACGCTGTTTAGCTCTTCTGTTCTGGAACCAAACCTGGAGATAAAGACACAGAAATACCATCAATTAAATTAAATTAAATTTAAAATACATGAACTAAGATAAGATCAAATAAAATAAGAATAAAATAAAAACAAAATAATACAATTAAATAATAAAATTAATAAAGGAAATCAAAAAATAAAATAAGATTAAAATAAAATAGAAATAAAAATCTTATTAAAAATAAATAATATAACATTTAATTACATTCAATTAAAATACAATAAATATTACAATAAATATATCCAATAAAAAATCCATAATTTGTAGTTTTTCTCCTATAATTATGCATTTTTATCTCATATTTCTGACTTTTTTTTAATCACATAATTATAAATATTTATCTCAATTATGCCATTTTATGTCATATTTTGACTCTTTTTCTCATAAGTATTTTTAATTTAAATTTAATCTAATCTAATTTGTATGATTTTTTATCACATGAATTCAATTTTTCATCATATAAATATATATTTTTATGTCATATTTATTACGTTTATCTCCACTGTAACTTTATTTTTAAATCTTTTCCTATTTTTCCAGCTGAACTCTGGTTTTTTTTCCACCTGTATTCGTGCTTCGTTCAGTTTGGTGATGCGGGCCAGTTCTTCTCGGTAGTAAATATCGGGGTACTGGTTTTGGGTGAAGGCCAGCTCCAGCTGTTCCAGCTGTTTGTGGCTGAAGGTGGTGCGGTGGCGCCGGCGGGCCGGGGAGGGGTAGAGCCTGCTCCTGGAGGTCTGGTACAGGTGGGCTTTCCTCACAGACTCTGAAATATCTGTTTTCAGGAGCAGAAAAACACTGGATGATGAACAGAAGCTTCTGGAACAAAGAAGGATTAGAGCGGCGTTCAGGTTCCCACCTCCAACACGACACCCGAGAGCCCCCCAGATTTACGGAGGCGTGGGAAAAGAGCCCAGAACGGCCAGGGTTTAACACACATTATTACCACTAAGTCTGTCATCTGCAGAAATGCTGCACAAACACAAACACTGGTTTCATCCATTCAATTCCAGAATGAACCTTAAAGACCCAGAGTTACTTTGACATCCACATATGACGTCATATGTTTGAAAGTCATTTATTACTGTAGATTGTAATGAAAGTGTGGAAGTAACTGAGTAAAAGTACTCCATTACTGCACTCAAGTACATTTTATAGGCATCTGTACTTTACTGTAGTATTTTGTTGTTGTGGAAACTTTATTCTTTTCTTCTGTAAACGTTTGGAGAAATTGGGATGTCAGAATTTTCTTTCCCTCCATAGCTCCACTATAGGCTCTATGGTGGAGGAACTATAGGCTCTGTGATGGAGGAACTATGGGCTCTGTGGTGGAGGAAGTATGGGCTCTATGGTGGAGGAACTATAGGCTCTGTGGTGGAGGAACTATAGGCTCTATGGTGGAGGAACTATAGGCTCTGTGGTGGAGGAACTATGGGCTCTGTGGTGGAGGAAGTATGGGCTCTATGGTGGAGGAACTATGGGCTCTGTGGTGGAGGAACTATAGGCTCTATGGTGGAGGAACTATAGGCTCTGTGGTGGAGGAACTATGGGCTCTGTGGTGGAGGAACTATGGGCTCTGTGGTGGAGGAACTATAGGCTCTGTGGTGGAGGAACTATGGGCTCTGTGGTGGAGGAACTATAGGCTCTGTGGTGGAGGAACTATGGGCTCTATGGTGGAGGAACTATAGGCTCTGTGATGGAGGAACTATGGGCTCTGTGGTGGAGGAAGTATGGGCTCTATGGTGGAGGAACTATGGGCTCTATGGTGGAGGAACTATAGGCTCTGTGGTGGAGGAACTATGGGCTCTGTGGTGGAGGAACTATGGGCTCTGTGGTGGAGGAACTATAGGCTCTGTGGTGGAGGAACTATAGGCTCTGTGGTGGAGGAACTATGGGCAATCTGTACTTTATACTCTTTACATTTATATAAATATATGTACTTTATACTCTTTACATTTATATAAATATCTGACAGTATAAAAATAATTCACTTTCATTGGGTCTATATCATCATTTTTATCTCATAATTATACATTTTCTATTTAAATCAGTGGAGGAGAGAAACTGAGACTTTACAGACTTTTTTTGTCATAACCGACTTTTTATCCAAAAAAAATAATTTTTAATCCAAGAATTGTGCATTTTTTAATCTCATAATGATGACTTTTTCTCCACTTCTCCTCCATGTTTTGTCCATATCCATTAAACTGACCTGATCAAACATATTTTCTTCACACTAACTAACGTTTAAATAATTTATTTTTTACATACTTTATAAACTTTAATGATTTTTTTTTCTGCTGAAATAAATATTTCATTCATGGGGGAAAATTCAGTTTTACTTTTTACTTTTACTTCAGTAAATCAGTACTTGTACTTTTACCAGAGTATATTTTAACAGTAGTAGTTGTACTTGTACTGCAGTACAAAATGTGTGTACTTTGACCACCTCTACCTGTCAGATGGTTTCAGGTAAAATATAATACATTTATCATCATTTAAGAACATGTGTGTGTGTGTTAGTGTGTGTGTGTTAGTGTGTGTGTGTGTTAGTGTGTGTGTGTGTTAGTGTGTGTTAGTGTGTTTGTGTGTTAGTGTGTGTTAGTGTTAGTGTGTTAGTGTTAATGTTAGTGTGTGTGTTAGTGTGTGTTAGTGTTAGTGTGTGTGTGTGTGTGTTAGTGTGTGTGTGTTAGTGTGTGTTAGTGTTAATGTCAGTGTGTGTGTTAGTGTTAGTGTGTTAGTGTGTGTGTTAGTGTTAGTGTGTGTTAGTGTGTATGTTAGTGTGTTAGTGTTAGTGTTAGTGTGTGTTAGTGTGTGTTAGTGTTAGTGTTAATGTTAGTGTGTATGTTAGTGTGTTAGTGTTAGTGTGTGTGTTAGTGTTAGTGTGTGTGTGTTAGTGTGTGTTAGTGTGTGTGTGTTAGTGTGTGTGTTAGTGTGTGTGTGTTAGTGTGTTAGTGTGTGTGTGTGTTAGTGTTAGTGTGTTAGTGTGTGTGTTAGTGTTAGTGTGTGTTAGTGTGTATGTTAGTCTGTTAGTGTTAGTGTGTGTTAGTGTGTGTGTGTGTGTTAGTGTTAGTGTGTTAGTGTGTGTGTGTGTGTTAGTGTGTGTTAGTGTTAGTGTGTGTTAGTGTGTGTTAGTGTGTGTTAGTGTGTGTTAGTGTTAGTGTGTTAGTGTTAATGTGTGTGTTAGTGTTAGTGTGTGTGTGTTAGTGTGTGTGTGTTAGTGTGTGTGTGTGTGTGTTAGTGTGTTAGTGTGTTTGTGTGTTAGTGTGTGTTAGTGTTAGTGTTAATGTTAGTGTGTATGTTAGTGTGTTAGTGTTAGTGTGTGTGTTAGTGTTAGTGTGTGTGTGTTAGTGTGTGTGTGTGTTAGTGTGTGTGTGTGTTAGTGTGTTTGTGTGTTAGTGTGTGTTAGTGTGTTTGTGTGTTAGTGTGTGTTAGTGTGTGTTAGTGTTAGTGTTAATGTTAGTGTGTATGTTAGTGTGTGTGTTAGTGTGTGTTAGTGTGTTTGTGTGTTAGTGTGTGTTAGTGTGTGTTAGTGTGTGTGTGTTAGTGTGTGTGTTAGTGTTAGTGGGTGTGTGTTAGTGTGTTAGTGTGTGTGTTAGTGTGTTAGTGTGTGTGTTAGTGTTAGTGTGTATGTTAGTGTGTTAGTGTTAGTGTGTGTTAGTGTGTGTGTGTGTTAGTGTGTTAGTGTGTGTGTGTGTGTGTGTTAGTGTGCGTTAGTGTTAGTGTGTGTTAGTGTTAGTGTTAATGTTAGTGTGTATGTTAGTGTGTTAGTGTTAGTGTGTGTGTTAGTGTTAGTGTGTTAGTGTTAGTGTGTTAGTGTGTTTGTGTGTTAGTGTGTGTGTTAGTGTGTTAGTGTGTGTGTTAGTGTTAGTGTGTGTTAGTGTGTATGTTAGTGTGTTAGTGTTAGTGTGTGTTAGTGTGTGTGTGTGTTAATGTTAGTGTGTTAGTGTTAGTGTGTGTGTTAGTGTTAGTGTGTTAGTGTGTGTTAGTGTGTTAGTGTGTGTTAGTGTGTGTTAGTGTGTTTGTGTGTTAGTGTGTTTGTGTGTGTTAGTGTGTGTTAGTGTTAGTGTGTTAGTGTTAATGTTAGTGTGTGTGTTAGTGTGTGTGTGTTAGTGTGTGTGTGTGTTAGTGTTAATGTTAGTGTGTGTGTTAGTGTGTGTTAGTGTGTGTTAGTGTGTGTGTGTGTGTGTGTGTTAGTGTGTTGGTGTTAATGTTAGTGTGTATGTTAGTGTGTTAGTGTGTGTTAGTGTGTTAGTGTGTGTTAGTGTGTGTTAGTGTGTTTGTGTGTTAGTGTGTGTTAGTGTGTGTTAGTGTGTGTTAGTGTGTGTGTGTTAGTGTGTGTGTGTGTTAGTGTGTTTGTGTGTTAGTGTGTGTTAGTGTGTTTGTGTGTTAGTGTGTGTTAGTGTGTGTTAGTGTTAGTGTGTTAGTGTTAATGTTAGTGTGTGTGTTAGTGTGTGTGTGTTAGTGTGTGTGTGTGTTAGTGTTAATGTTAGTGTGTGTGTTAGTGTGTGTTAGTGTGTGTTAGTGTGTGTGTGTGTGTGTGTGTTAGTGTGTTAGTGTTAATGTTAGTGTGTGTGTGTTAGTGTGTTAGTGTTAGTGTGTTAGTGTTAATGTTAGTGTGTGTGTGTTAGTGTGTTAGTGTTAGTGTGTTAGTGTTAATGTTAGTGTTAATGTTAGTGTGTGTGTTAGTGTGTGTTAGTGTGTGTGTGTGTGTGTTAGTGTGTTAGTGTTAATGTTAGTGTGTGTGTGTTAGTGTGTCCGTGTTAGTGTGTGTGTGTGTTAGTGTGTGTTAGTGTGTTAGTGTGCGTGTTAGTGTGTGTGTTAGTGTGTGTTAGTGTTAGTGTGTGTTAGTGTGTGTGTGTTAGTGTTAGTGTGTGTTAGTGTTAGTGTTAATGTTAGTGTGTATGTTAGTGTGTTAGTGTTAGTGTGTGTGTTAGTGTGTGTGTTAGTGTTAGTGTGTGTGTTAGTGTGTGTGTGTGTGTGTGTTAGTGTGCGTTAGTGTTAGTGTGTGTGTGTGTTAGTGTGTCCGTGTTAGTGTTAGTGTGTGTGTGTGTTAGTGTGTGTTAGTGTGTTAGTGTGTTAGTGTGCGTGTTAGTGTGTGTGTTAGTGTGTGTTAGTGTTAGTGTGTGTGTGTGTTAGTGTGTGTGTTAGTGTTAGTGTTTGTGTTAGTGTGTGTGTGTGTGTGTGTGTGTTAGTGTGCATTAGTGTTAGTGTGTGTGTGTGTTAGTGTGTGTGTTAGTGTGTGTGTTAGTGTGTTAGTGTTAATGTTAGTGTGTATGTTAGTGTGTTAGTGTTAGTGTGTGTTAGTGTGTGTGTTAGTGTTAGTGTGTTAGTGTGTGTGTGTGTGTGTGTGTGTTAGTGTGCGTTAGTGTGCGTTAGTGTTAATGTTAGTGTGTATGTTAGTGTGTTAGTGTTAGTGTGTGTTAGTGTGTGTGTTAGTGTTAGTGTGTGTGTGTTAGTGTGCGTTAGTGTTAATGTTAGTGTGTATGTTAGTGTGTTAGTGTTAGTGTGTGTTAGTGTGTGTTAGTGTTAATGTTAGTGTGTATGTTAGTGTGTTAGTGTGTGTGTTAGTGTTAGTGTGTGTTAGTGTGTGTTAGTGTTAGTGTGTGTTAGTGTTAGTGTGTGTTAGTGTGTGTTAGTGTGTGTTAGTGTTAGTGTGTGTGTTAGTGTGTGTTAGTGTGTGTTAGTGTTAGTGTGTGTGTTAGTGTGTGTTAGTGTTAGTGTGTGTGTGTGTTAGTGTGTGTTAGTGTTAGTGTGTGTTAGTGTGTGTTAGTGTGTGTTAGTGTGTGTTAGTGTTAGTGTGTGTGTTAGTGTGTTAGTGTTAGTGTGTGTTAGTGTTAGTGTGTGTGTGTGTGTGTGTGTTAGTGTTAGTGTGTTAGTGTGTGTTAGTGTTAGTGTGTGTTAGTGTGTGTGTTAGTGTGTTAGTGTGTGTTAATGGTAGTGTGTGTGTGTGTGTGTTAGTGTTAGTGTGTGTTAGTGTGTGTTAGTGTGTTTGTGTGTTAGTGTGTGTTAGTGTGTGTGTGTTAGTGTGTGCGTGTGTGTTAGTGTTAGTGTGTGCGTGTGTGTTAGTGTTAGTGTGTGTGTGTGTGTGTGTGTGTTAGTGTGTTAGTGTGTGTTAGTGTTAGTGTGTGTTAGTGTTAGTGTGTGTTAGTGTGTGTTAGTGTTAGTGTGTGTGTGTGTTAATGTTAGTGTGTATGTGTGTGTGTGTGTGTTAGTGTTAGTGTGTGTGTGTGTGTGTTAGTGTGTTAGTGTGTGTTAGTGTTAGTGTGTGTTAGTGTGTGTTAATGTTAGTGTGTGTGTGTGTGTATGTGTGTGTGTGTGTGTGTGTGTGTGTTAGTGTTAGTGTGTGTGTGTGTGTGTTAGTGTGTTAGTGTGTGTTAGTGTTAGTGTGTGTTAGTGTGTGTTAATGTTAGTGTGTGTGTGTGTGTATGTGTGTGTGTGTGTGTGTGTGTGTGTGTGTGTTAGTGTTAGTGTGTGTGTGTGTGTGTTAGTGTGTTAGTGTGTGTTAGTGTTAGTGTGTGTTAGTGTGTGTTAATGTTAGTGTGTGTGTGTGTGTGTGTGTTAGTGTGTGTGTGTGTTAGTGTGTTAGTGTGTGTTAGTGTTAGTGTGTGTTAGTGTGTGTTAGTGTTAGTGTGTATGTGTGTGTTAATGTTAGTGTGTGTTAATGCTAGTGTTAGTGTGTGTTAGTGTTAATGTTAGTGTGTGTGTGTGTGTGTGTGTGTGTGTGTGTGTGTGTGTGTGTGTGTGTTAGTGTGTGTGTGTGTTAGTGTTAGTGTGTGTGTGTGTGTGTGTGTGTGTGTGTGTGTGTGTGTGTGTGTTAGTGTTAGTGTGTGTTAGTGTGTGTTAATGTTAGTGTGTGTGTGTGTGTGTGTGTGTTAGTGTGTGTGTGTGTTAGTGTTAGTGTGTGTGTGTGTGTGTTAGTGTGTTAGTGTGTGTTAGTGTTAGTGTGTGTTAGTGTGTGTTAGTGTTAGTGTGTATGTGTGTGTTAATGTTAGTGTGTGTTAATGCTAGTGTTAGTGTGTGTTAGTGTTAATGTTAGTGTGTGTGTGTGTGTGTGTGTGTTCAGTACCTGCAGTCGAGCTGACATTGTTCATATCAGAATAAACTTCTGTTGCGTCTCCAGTCTTCTTCACTTGCTCCATCTTTCTACTTCTGACCTCCTGTCACAGCTGACCTCACACTCACCTGTCCAAGCCCCTCCCACCTGGGTCACCTGTCCAGGCCACTCCCACCTGGTGGTCACGTTTCCAACCATAGCCCCTCCCACCTGGGTCACCTGTGGGACCATCTACACCAAGTGCAGCTCTGCCCCCAGTTCCATCTCTATTTAAATGTTATTTTTAATAGATTTTTTTCTTAAACATCTTCATTTTTAAATGTTCTTACATTTATTTTTAAAACACATTTTAACACCTGTATTTTTTTAACGTCTCTTTTAACAAATCTGAACCTTTTTCCGTTTTCAGCATCTTTTTAAACATATTTTTATATTTATTTATGTCTGTTTTTTACACCCCCCCATATTTCCAACTTTATTTTGTGTTTTTACCTTTTTTAAAAAAAAAAACAAAACAAACCATTTGAACATGTGTTTGTTTTTAACGACTCATTTGACACGTCTTAACATTTTCTGTCATTTTCACTTCAGGTGTAATTTCATCCTAAACATGTTCCTGTTTAAACAAAGGAACCAAACCAAGAGACTTTTCTGTTGTTGTTGTTTTTGTGCTTCTTTATGTTTTTGTGAATTTCAGGGGATTTTAACCTTTTTTGGATGTTTTTTTTTTTCCTCTACATTTTTCAGATTTCTTTGTGTGTTTTTATGTATTTTATGGAACATTTGAGTAAAAAAAAGAAATGAGACAGAACAGTAAATGTTTTGATCATAATTAATCAAAAGTCAGATAATATATCGTTAGCTTCTTACCATAATTGCCTAAGTCATTTTTGTGTGTTTTCGGAAAACGAGAAAAAAATAATTTTCTAAAAGTCACATCCATATTTTTTATTGATTTTTTTTCACAGAACATTCAAGTAGATGAGAAGAAAATTATGAAAAAAGAATAAAACCCAACATCATTTGTTGTATGAAATAAAATTGACTTAAGCAGATTATGCCTTTGACTTAGTGTGTCTTTGATTTTTTTCTTTTTCTGCCATTTTGCATACATTCAAACTGCCTATATATATATATATATATATATATATATATATATATATATATATATATATATATATATATATATATATATATATATATATATATATCAACTAAGGAAATAAGTAAAAATACATTAGTTCAACAGTAAACACCAGTAACTTTGATCTGAATCATAAATTAATCATAAATGAATCTAATGGTCTAATAAATGTTTCCGTGTGTAAAGTGAGCTGCAGTTCTTCACATGTCCAGCAGGGGTCTCTGTGGGATCACTCTGACTTTTATGTGGGACACAAACTAAAAACTACCACCGGAGGAATCCTCATGTGACAGCAGGTGTGAGGGTGTAGACCACCCAGATGACCCCCCCCCCCCCCTCTGCTGATGTTCTTCTGACTGACAGTGGATTCAGCTGAACCTGACTGTGACCTCCACTGACCTCTGCTCCTATCACCACCTCCCATGATGACACACTGCATTCCTGCACCCCCACCCACTAATGACCCACTGAGTCACACCACGACACGTTAGGGAGCTCACTGCAGCAGCAGCAGCAGCGGCGGCAGCAGCAGCATCAAACAATACATATACATCATGGAGTATATTTGTCAAACAATGCAATTTACTTGACTGTGCATATGAGAGTGTGAGCATGCCTCTACTAATATACACACATACATATATATATATATATATATATATATATATATATATATATATATATATATATATATATATATATATATATATAATGTTCCTCTCGCCCCACCTGGGCGGTGTCTCCTTCAGACTCAGGTCCTCTACCAGAGGTCTGGGAGCCTGAGGGTTCTGTGCAGGATCTTAGCTGTTCCTAACAATGTTCTCTTTTGGACACAGATCTCTGATGTTGTTCCTGGTATCTGCTGGAGACATTGTCCCAGCTTGGGGGTCACTGCCCCTAGTGCCCCCATCACTACTGGTACCACTGTTGCCTTCACACTCCACATTTTCTCTAACTCCTCTTTCAGCCCTTGGTATTTCTCTTCTCTTCTCATGTTCTTTCTTTCTCATGTTGCTATCACTGGGGACTGCTACATCTATCACCACCACTGTCTTCTCATGTTTATCCACCACCACTATGTCAGGCTGATTGGCCATCACCATCTTGTCAGTCTGGATCTGGAAGTCCCACAGGATCTTGGCCTGTTTGTTCTCTGTCACCTTTGGGGGGGGTCTCCCATCTTGACCCTGGGACCTCCAGTCCATATTCTTTACAGATGTTCCTGTACAGTATGTCCTCTACCTGGTTATGCCTCTCCATGTATGCCTTACCTGCCAGCATCTTACACCCTGCTGTGATGTGCTGGACTGTTTCAGGGGCTTTTCTACACAGCCTACACCTGGGGTCCTGTCTGATGTGGTAGACCCCGGCCTCTATTGCTCTGGTGTTCAGGGCTTGTTCTTGTGCAGCCATGAGTAGCGCCTCTGTGCTGTCCTTTAGTCCAGCCTTTTCCAGCCACTGGTATGTCTTTTCCATATCAGCCACTTCCTCAATTTGTCGATGGTACACGCCATGCAAGGGTTTGTCCCTCCATGATAGCCCCTCTGGTTCCTCGACCTTACTGGGCTTTTGTTGCCTGAGGAATTCACTTAGCAGTTGGTCATTGGGGGACATTTTCTTGATGTATTCCTGGAGGTTCGCCGTTTCCTCCTGGACAGTAGTTCTGACATATATATATATATATATATATATATATATATATATATATATATATATATATATATATATATATTTACCGTACTGTATGAGAATTTTCTGTGGATAATTGTTACTGCACATGATTGTGAGAATTGCACAGGGGTTTAGGGTTATATTTCTCAGAATTTATATAAGTATTTTCATAATTAAATTTTTTTCACTAAAACAATGACATAATGTGTAGTTGTCATTGTTTATAAGTTATTCTGTTTTCATTTCAGTAGTTCGAATCAGACTGAATGTTGAAAATGAAGAACATGAGTTTGAGAGTCGTGCTGTAAACATACCAATGTCCCCATAAAGATAGGAATACAAGTGCACACACACACACACACACACACACACACACACACACACTAGCAGGCCTAACACACCCTGGCACTCAGCGGTGCCGAGCTAAGAATGGAGCGCTCCTTCAACTCACGCTATGTGGTGTTCTGACATTTCCTGTAATAAAAACGTGATTGGGACGATACCGTTAAAAAACACGATAAAAACGTGTGAGGAGAGGAAAAAAAAACAGTAAAACCACCAGTGTTCATTTAACACTTATAGAGTATATTTGAATATATGGTCTTTATCTACATTGTCAAATATACACTGAACCTACAGTTACATTTACTGAGTTAACACGAGTAAGAGTTAATATTTGACACTAATTAGTGTTAATCAAGTTTTACAATCTGTGTAAAAAGTAACACAGTGTTATTAACATTCAACACTGAAGAGTTGAGTGTTAAAGGGACAGTTGAGTATTTTTCAGATGAATGTGTTTGTCATCAGTGTCTTTACTCTGGTGCACCCACACTGACTTACCCCCCCCACACTGTCCTGTGAACCCAGTTCTGGTCCGGTTTTGGTCAAAGCCAAAGTAGTCCCGGCAGGTTTCCTGGGGTCAACAAAATAAATTATTAGAAGAAAACTGAACATTTTTACATAAAAAGTCTAAGTTCCCAGTCCCTGAACACAGTCAGTATTAATCCATATATTATTCACTGTGGTTTTTGTAGTAAATTAAAGTCTTTTCAGTGTCACCTTATAGTCCAGAAAATACAGAAACCTTTTGTTTCCCAAATGTCATGTCATTTTATAAACATCCAAATATTGGTGAGGACACGTCCATAGAGTAAACACAGTCTTACGTCCATGGTAGAAGTGTATTTTTCACTCTGGTTAGTGTCCAGTGTGATGTGGTGGTTAAACAACTCACACTTTGATGTTTGGTCGTGTTCTCTGCTTCTGTTTTCATTTAACTCTTGGCTCTTTTCCCTAAAACTTTCAAAGTAAAAGTTATTTCCTGCTTCACTGCAGCTCCTGTCATTATTCTGTTTCTGCTGCCGTTGGTCTGTTCACACACTCTAACATCACTGGGGTCAAAGGTCAACCCTCAACTGTTCTGTTCAAACGCTCTGACATCACTGCCCCCCAGGGTTCTACAGTGCACCCATTTCACTCGCATTTGCAGCAAATATTTCATCATGCGAACGAGGAAAACAAAACAGTGGCACATGTGCGAGTGTTTGTTGCAGCAACAATAAGACACACAGACCTGAGGAGTTAATGAAAACCTACTAGAAATGAATTAAAAGTGTGTGAACAGCTCCACATAGAGACGAACACGGCACATATTGAAAGGATTAACCCTTTAACTCCTGATGCGTCAGCGCTGACACGTTCTGAGTGGATGGTTTAGTTTAAAAATTCAGACAAATTCAAGTGTTTTTTTAACTGTTATTTTACTGAGAATTTTGTTCATGGAACTGATGTAAAGAAATCCATTTAATGGCAGAAATGGGGAAAGAATATTATTTCTTTGGGGGAATTGCCTAAAATGGGAGGGTGTTCCAAGCTCTTTAAGGCAGTCTTCTCCAGGCTACGGAGGAGGTAGTTTGGCTCCAGGAAGGCTCAATGTTATGGTTTGGGTCTGGTCATGGCATATTTTTTGTTGTTGTTTTGTTTGCTTCAAATAGTTTTCACTTGTGCACTGTAAATACTGAGCACAATAAAGAGCACCTGGAAAGAGATCTTCCCGCCTCAGCCAAGTTCTTTTAAGCAACCCACGACACCACCTTTATCCTTTTTTAATTGTAAAGTCTGAAATTTTACTCTCGGTTTTTGTTTACCCCAAATAAAATTTGAGATCACCCTATTCCAATCATTAAATTGCTTGGGGAATACATGTATAGGTACACAGTAAATTTTGCAGTGTTAAATCAACACTTAGAGAGTTTATTTAACTTCTTCTAGAGTGTATTTGGTCCCATTGTCTCCAAATTAACTCTCTAAGTGTTGATTTAACACTGCAAAATTTACTGTGTAGAGCCTGAAATAGACAGAGAAACTTTGGTAAAAGGTTCATCTTTATTATGTCTATCTGATTATACATGTTCATGGGCAATAGTGACCAACGCTGTAGATCTGCCTTAATTTCTGATGTCAGTGGGATATAATTGGATTCATAAAGGTTAGATAAATCTTTGGGTATTATAATTCCTAAATATTTTATAGAGTCGTTATTCCAATTAAATTTATATATTTTTTTTATATCTTCTGATGGTTGATAATTAAATGAGAGAATTTGGGTCTTCTGTAGATTTAACTTGTATCCTGAGTGTGTGCCAAATGTTTTAAGTACAGGAAGAAGATTGTTTAAACTAACCTCTGGGTTAAATAGTGTTAGGACGTCATCAGCATACAAACAGATTTTATGCATAGTAGCACCAATAGTTATACCTGTTATGTCTTTGTGTTCTCTGATAGCCTGTGCCAGAGGTTCAATATAAAGTGCAAATAGGGTGGGGCTGAGGGGACACCCCTGACGACAGCCCCTCGTCAATGATACTGAATCTGATAAATCACCATTTATTTTAATCCTGGCGGAGGGTGAATTATATAAAGATTGTAGACACAGAATAATTTGATTATTAAATCCAAATCAGAACCAGAACAGAGTAAAGATATTTCCAACAGACTGAATCAAACGCCTTTTCGACATCAAGACTGACAGCGATTGCCTCTTTATTTTTCATTTGGTCTATAACATGAAGAGCCCGTCTCAGATTGTCATGGGTTTGCCTATTTCATACAAAACCTGTTTGATCTGTATCTGTTAGTTCTGGGATTATGAATTCAAACCTTTTAGCTAATATTGTTGCAATTATCCTGTAATCAATGTTTAAAACCGATATTGGTCTGTAGGAACCACAATCGGTTTTATCTTTACCCGGTTTGGGAAGAACTGAAATTATTGCTCGATTCCATGATGGTGGGATCTCGCCACCTGTGAGCACGTGATTAAAGCAATCTTTAAGCAATGGAATTATTAGATGTCAAAAATGTTTATACCATTCTGCAGGGTATCCATCCTCTGTTATTGTTTGGGTTAATTCTTTATTCTGTTCTGTTCCTATTGATGGTAGATCAAGTAAAGAAAGGAATGCCTTCATAGTTGGTATATCAGTTGCATGGAGTTGAGTATACAATTGGGTATAATATGTCGCGAAGGAATTCTTAATGTCTTTCAAATTATGGTATATCTTATTATCCGCTGGGTTCTTAACTTTCTGTATAAATCTGTCAGCCTGCTGTTTACGTATCCTCCAAGCAAGGAATTTCTTAGACCTGGGACCGTTTTCATAATAACTCTGTTTGATAAATTTCACTTTTTTTCTCTGGTCTTCATACAACCTATTTAAATTTTGCTGTTTCTTTAATTTGTGACATGATGTCATTATCATTATTTTCCATATGCTCTGTTTCTAGAGACTTTAGCTTCATGGTAAGCTGTTTTATATAGTTCTTTTTCTCCTTTTTCTTATTAGAAGACCACATAATTAACTTCCCCGGGAGAACAGCCTTTGCTGCGTCCCATAAAATACTGGGGAAATATCATCCTTGTTGTTGTGGATCATATATTCTTTAAATTCTTTTTCTACAAAATTATCAAATTTAGCGTCATTCAATAGACTAGTATTAAACCTCCACAGGGTCTCTTTGTAATTATTGTCCAAATGGAGTGTTAAATATACCCCTGCATGATCAGAAATATCCCTCACACGTATATCACAATTTACTATTCTATGTCTGTCCGAATTTGACATGAAGAAATAATCTAATCTTGAGTTCATATGGTGAGATTGGGAAAAAAAGGTATATTTTTTATCCATTGAGTGTAAGTCCCTCCATACATCTATTAACCCTGATTCCTTAAGAAGTTTTTTAACATGTGTTGCTTCTGATTTTGACTTTTTAACTTTACTAGAGGCATCTAAAAAAGGGTTTAGATGAATGTTCCAATCTCCTCCGCATATCAGTACGCCAGATATTTCTGTTACAATCAGATCAAAACTTTTTCTAATCAAACATTTATCATTCCCGAGTGGCCTATATACGTTAAATAGAGTAACTTCTTTATGGTCTATATACCCTTTAACCACTATGAAACGTCCTTGTCTGTCACTGATCTGTGAGGAGTATTGAAAATTCAAATTATTTGACAATAATATAGCTACCCCTCTGGATCTGACTTTTATATGTGAAGAATAATACAAGTTTTTAAACCCCATTTTACGTAATTTTTCATGTTCAGTATTAGTAAGATGTGTCTCCTGCCAGAAAATTATGTCTTGTTTTTCTCTTTTCATTTTAGCAAGAGCTTTACTTCTTTTAATGGGGTTACGTAAACCATTAACATTGAGGGTAACTACATTATATTTCTGTTTTACCTCCGTCAGTGAAAAAGGAAAACAATACAATATACTTATAAACCGCTAGATGCTCTGACAAATTAACAATGGTCTGCATAAAGAAAAACCATACCTGAACAAAAAGCATATGTGACTTCCATTTTTGAAGTATAAGTCCATCTACAAAGTTGAGAGGAGAGTCCCTTGAGTCCCAGGGGGCCCCTCGCGGTGCTGTCCCACCACCTCCACACGTCATGGCACCGCACATAGAGAAAGCATATAGTCTCCAGAACTACGGTGGAATGTAATACTCCATACTTTTAGAGGAAATCCGCTCCCATGTTTCTGAAAAGACTGTTAGTTGCTATTGTCCTTACGCTTGAATCCTTTCAGTTTTTCCTGGATGTGTTTCACTCGTGCATCACGGGTCCACCGTGATGTTCCGCTCGCTCTTTCCCGGGTTCGGGGGCACGCGTCACTGGGTCATCCGTTCCTGTTTCCATCACGTTCCTCTTCTTCAAGTCATTAGATGCATCTTGCACATTCTTATAGGTCACGGGGCCGTTATCATAAAACACACGGAGTCTAGAAGGATACAAAGTCTGGAAGCGATATCCCTTGTCTTTTAAAATCTTCCTTATGGGGTTGTACGCTTTACGTTTAGCGAGAATATAACTCGGATAGTCTTGGTCAAAATACACACGTCTTCCTTTCCGTTGTATCTCGTTCTTATTCCATGCAACGCGAAGCACTAAGTCTTTTGTTTTGTACTCCAAAAAATTCATTATGATGGATGTTGGGTTGGAGCTTGGTGGTGGCTTGGAGCCGAGTGAGCGATGGCAACGCTGTATGAACGGTATTCATGTCCGTGAGGGACAGTTCAGTCTTTATAAAGTTTTCAATACACTCTTGCATATTGTCCCCTTCTTCCCCTTCGATTATACCGTGAATGCGTATGTTGTTCCTGCGTGAACGGGCTTCCAGTTCAGATAATCGTGTCTGTATGACCCAGCACGTCCTTGACATCCGCATTGAACTCTTCCACTTCGGCCACTCTCTGCTCTGCTTCCTCGATCCTGCTCGTAACATCTTTCAGGTCTGCAACTATGTCGTCAAATCGTTTCATCATGTCTTCTCTAAACCCGGACACTTCGGTTTGTATAAGTGCAGTCTTGTCCGTAATTTCCTTCATCAAATCGGCTTTTACATTTTTCAGCTCCGCGAGAATGTTAGCTTCGATAGCATCCATAGCCTCGTGTACTTCTAGCTTGCTAGCGCCGCTAACGTCTTTTGAGGGAAAAACTTGTTCTTTCTCGACTTCTTGCTGAATTCCTCTTGCTACCCCCTGGCATACTACTGTTGATATTATAAACTATTATATAACATGTTAAATATCAGGGTGTAACTCGACCGCCTGAAAGCTCAAAATGTATGCTACTACTCGTTTCCTCACCATCCAGAAGTCTCTGTTGTGTAGTTTTGTTGTAAAGCGAGAGCAAAGTCCTTCTCTATAAGAAAGTCTGGCGCCATCGTCAGGCAGGGAAGGAAATGATCTTTTCATAGATTCTCAACATAAAGGAAACTTTTATAAAGGAACTTCTGTTTGGAAGGAGCTGAAAATTATTATTCAAGTTTAAAAAATGAGATCAAACGCCCTGGAAAAAAAGCGAAACACTTTTAACTTTTAACTTATTCCAGCATCTATGATTAACTGATGGCATCATTATATAAAAATAGTAACAAAAAACAATACATTTATTTTTTATACTTATTAATGATAGTTTTTTAATCAAAAGACCAAAAACATAGTGTTTTGTATGAACGATGATATTATTAACTTTCTCATTCATGTTTACAGTATTGGAAAAACACAAAAGAAAAGGAAATTTATCTACAGGTTTTCAGAATTCATGAAGATAAAGAAAGATTTATTTATTTGTTATTTTCCTCAGTTACCTATTTTCATTTCTCATTTTTCTCAATTTGCTATTTTCTGGGAAAGGACCAGAACACAAACACAAATAAGTTTGTATATGTAGAATTATTGTGGAATTAACTTCAAAATACATTGATCAAGTTTAAACAAAGCTTTGGGGATGTTTATTCACAATGTTCTGATCAATTTTGATGGTGTAGTGTGTAATAATATATAGTATATAGTATATAATATATAGTATATAGTATATAATATATAGTATATAGTATATAATATATAGTATATAGTATATAATATATAGTATATAATATATAGTATATAGTATATAGTATATAGTATATAATATATAGTATATAGTATATAATATATAATATATAGTATATAGTATATAATATATAGTATATAGTATATAATATATAGTATATAGTATATAATATATAGTATATAATATATAGTATATAGTATATAGTATATAGTATATAATATATAGTATATAATATATAGTATATAATATATAGTATATAGTATATAATATATAGTACAGTGGCCTACATGCTTTCACCACTTAATCCAAAACATTACAGTAATGCAGTATTATCTGAAGTAAACATTCATTTCAACCATTTGAGACTTGACTTGGTAAAAGTGACTTGTGAACTTGTGGGGTGGTGGGGGTGGCCCGTGGGGTAGCCCCCATGGACTGTAGCAGCGGCCCTGCTCTGAAGCACATGAACGACTGAAGATTATTTTTATTTAAACCGACTTTAGTTTTGAACTAAAGTCTATAATTACAATTATATAACTAACTAATATAACTACAATTATATAACTAACTAATATAACTACAATTATATAACTAATATAAATACAATTATATAACTAACTAATATAACTACAATTATATAACTAATATAAATACAATTATATAACTAACTAATATAACTACAATTATATAACTAACTAATATAACTACAATTATATAACTAACTAATATAACTACAATTATATAACTAACTAATATAACTACAATTATATAACTAATATAAATACAATTATATAACTAACTAATATAACTACAATTATGTAACTAACTAATATAACTACAATTATATAACTAACTAATATAACTACAATTATATAACTAATATAACTACAATTATATAACTAACTAATATAACTACAATTATATAACTAACTAATATAACTACAATTATATAACTAATATAAATACAATTATATAACTAACTAATATAACTACAATTATGTAACTAACTAATATAACTACAATTATATAACTAATATAACTACAATTATATAACTAACTAATATAACTACAATTATATAACTAATATAACTACAATTATATAACTAATATAAATACAATTATATAACTAACTAATATAACTACAATTATATAACTAACTAATATAACTACAATTATATAACTACAATTATATAACTAACTAATATAACTACAATTATATAACTAATATAACTACAATTATATAACTAACTAATATAACTACAATTATATAACTAACTAATATAACTACAATTATATAACTAACTAATATAACTACAATTATATAACTAATATAACTACAATTATATAACTAACTAATATAACTACAATTATATAACTAACTAATATAACTACAATTATATAACTAACTAATATAACTACAATTATATAACTAACTAATATAACTACATTTATATAACTAACTAATATAACTACAATTATATAACTAATATAACTACAATTATATAATTAACTAATATAACTACAATTATATAACTAACTAATATAACTACAATTATATAACTAATATAACTACAATTATATAACTAACTAATATAACTACAATTATATAACTAACTAATATAACTACAATTATATAACTAACTAATATAACTACAATTATATAACTAATATAACTACAATTATATAACTAACTAATATAACTACAATTATATAACTAACTAATATAACTACAATTATATAACTAATATAAATAAAATTATATAACTAACTAATATAACTACAATTATGTAACTAACTAATATAACTACAATTATATAACTAATATAACTACAATTATATAACTAACTAATATAACTACAATTATATAACTAATATAACTACAATTATATAACTAATATAAATACAATTATATAACTAACTAATATAACTACAATTATATAACTAACTAATATAACTACAATTATATAACTACAATTATATAACTAACTAATATAACTACAATTATATAACTAATATAACTACAATTATATAACTAACTAATATAACTACAATTATATAACTAACTAATATAACTACAATTATATAACTAACTAATATAACTACAATTATATAACTAATATAACTACAATTATATAACTAACTAATATAACTACAATTATATAACTAACTAATATAACTACAATTATATAACTAACTAATATAACTACAATTATATAACTAACTAATATAACTACATTTATATAACTAACTAATATAACTACAATTATATAACTAATATAACTACAATTATATAACTAACTAATATAACTACAATTATATAACTAATATAACTACAATTATATAACTAACTAATATAACTACAATTATATAACTAACTAATATAACTACAATTATATAACTAACTAATATAACTACAATTATATAACTAACTAATATAACTACAATTATATAACTAACTAATATAACTACAATTATATAACTAATATAACTACAATTATATAACTAACTAATATAACTACAATTATATAACTAACTAATATAACTACAATTATATAACTAACTAATATAACTACAATTATATAACTAACTAATATAACTACATTTATATAACTAACTAATATAACTACAATTATATAACTAACTAATATAACTACAATTATATAATTAATATAACTACAATTATATAACTAACTAATATAACTACAATTATATAACTAACTAATATAACTACAATTATAAATTATATAAAGTAAACTATATAAAGTATATAAATTATGTAATCTAAACTAAACTATATAAACTAAACTATATAAGCACTCTCCACTGGAGCAGTGGGTGTGTATTAGTTTCTATAACCGCATGTTTTGTCAGTTTCTTCCATATTTCGTATCAATGACTCACCTATATTTAAGCCCCACCCCTGCCTGTGCTTAAGCTCCACCCCTGCCTGTCCTTTAGCCCCACCCCTTCCTATATACCACAGCTCAAACTGACAGACGAGTGTTTTTGGCGTCAGATGTATCGTTTGTTGGACGGTAGCAGGTTCTCCCGTCAGTCTGGGTTTGTGTCCTCACAGCTGTGGACCCACAGACCCACTGGATGGAGAGAGAGAGAGAGAGAGAGAGAGAGAGAGAGAGAGAGAGAGAGAGAGGGTGGGGGGGTAGAGTTACATTCCTTCCATCGGGGCTGTGTGTCTGCCAACCGGGTCACTCCCAGTTCAGTCCCAGGAAACTGGGAGGGAAGAATTTCCTCTATGTGTCCAGTACACTGTGTCTGTGTGTGTTACTATCCTTATGGGGACATTCATGTGTTCACAGAGCCACAACCACACATCGTGTCTGTATTACTGTCCTTGTGGGGACATTCATGTGTTCACACAGCCAAAACCATACACTGTGTCTGTGTGTGTATTTCTATCCTCGTGGGGACATTCATGTGTTCACACAGCCACAACCACACACTGTGTCTGTATTACTGTCCTTGTGGGGACATTCATGTGTTCACACAGCCACACAGTGTCTGTGTGAATTATATCCTTATGGGGACATTAATGTATTCACACAGTCACACCATGTTGAACAACATACATTTTATGTATTCTGTGGGAAATTTGAGACAAAACAGGTCCTCATAAAGCATGAGGGATATAGATACAAAGGGAAACTTGTGTTATACTTGGTCCTCATGAAACATGGAAACCAGTGTGTGTGTGTGAGTGTGTGCATGCATGTGTGTGTAACTCAGTATCCAGTGAAGTATTAGTTTCTCTGAAGTCCCCTGTTGGTCAGTAGAATGTGGTATTTAATGCATGTGTGTCCTGTCATCATCCACACATTTGGATTCTTTTGGGGCCGATACTGACACTCATGTTTTATTTTTATTTATTTGTTTATTTTAATGTCAGCTGTATTACTGATATAATTGATTACTAATATTTCTAAGCCAATATTTGGACCAGATACTGATTTTTTTGGCATCACATGATGTAAAATGTGAGAAAAATATCTTTACTTACAATTAGAAAATCTGTCAAATCAAATGAAGTGTATTGTCATTTTGCTCTTCATACAACCAAAGTAACCATAGTACTGTCTATGTAACCATAGTAACCATAGTACTGTCTATGTAACCATAGTAACCATAGTACTGTCTATGTAACCATAGTAACCATAGTACTGTCTATGTAACCATAGTAACCATAGTACTGTCTATGTAACCAAAGTAACCATAGTACTGTCTATGTAACCATAGTAACCATAGTACTGTCTATGTAACCATAGTAACCATAGTACTGTCTATGTAACCATAGTAACCATAGTACTGTCTATGTAACCATAGTAACCATAGTACTGTCTATGTAACCATAGTAACCATAGTACTGTCTATGTAACCATAGTAACCATAGTACTGTCTATGTAACCATAGTAACCATAGTACTGTCTATGTAACCATAGTAACCATAGTAGTCTATGTAACCATAGTAACCATAGTACTGTCTATGTAACCATAGTGCCACCATAGCCCTCATAGCATCTCCACCACAGCACCCACAGCTCCTCCACCACAGGACCCATAGCTCCTCCATCACAGGGCCCATAGCTCCTCCACCACAGGGCCCATAGCTCCTCCATCACAGGGCCCATAGCTCCTCCACCACCGGGCCCATAGCTCCTCCACCTCCACCACAGAGCCTATAGCTCCTCCATCACAGAGCTCAAAGCTTCTCCATCACAGGACCCACAGCTCCTCCATCACAGGACCCACAGCTCCTCCATCACAGGACCCATAGCTCCTCCATCACAGGGCCCATAGCTCCTCCACCACAGGGCCCATAGCTCCTCCACCTCCACCACAGAGCCTATAGCTCCTCCATCACAGAGCCCATAGCTCCTCCATCTCAGGGCCCATAGGTCCTCCATCACAGGGCCCATAGCTCCTCCACCACAGGACCCACAGCTCCTCCACCACAGGGCCCATAGCTCCTCCACCTCCACCACAGAGCCTATAGCTAAGAGAGCGAGGAGGAAGAAATTTGTCAGAACTCCATAAACACATCCATGGACTTGACTCCTGATGCCAACACTGAGCGAACACAAGTTTCCGTAGGCTGGTGGAGGAAGAGGAGGAGGAGGCTGGTGAAGGAGGAGGAGGCTGGTGGAGGAGGAGCAGTGTGAGAGTAAGCAGGATTGCAGAAGAAGAGTTTATACTGAGGCCAGCCAAGAAGAATGATAGATGAAAGAGAGGATGAGGAAGAGAAGAAGGAGGAGGAGGAGGAGGAGGAGGAGGAGGAGGAAGAGAAGAAGGAGGAGGAGGAAGAAGAGGAGGAGGAGGAAGAGAAGAAGAAGGAGGAGGAGGAAGAAGAGGAGGAGGAAGAGGAGGAGGTCACTATTATATAATGATTGACCTTTGACCCTGTGTGACCTTATATGGACATATATTTTCAGCTGGAAACACCTCACACCATTGAATCCTGTTTTTATTTTTCATTCTGTGATCCTGAAAATATTTAGAACGTAGACGAGTGTTTGAAATACAGAGTGATGGAATAAACTGGCGGGGGGGGGGGGGGGGGGGGGGGGGGGGTAACAAAAAAAACAAAACATGACTGGAGTAAAGGAGGGTGGGTAACATGACTGGAGTAAAGGAGGGGGGGTAACATGACTGGAGTAAAGGGGGGGGGGGGGGTAACATGACTGGAGTAAAGGGGGGGGGGTAACATGACTGGAGTAAAGGAGGGGGGGTAACATGACTGGAGTAAAGGGGGGGGGGTAACATGACTGGAGTAAAGGAGGGGGGGGTAACATGACTGGAGTAAAGGGGGGGTAACATGACTGGAGTAAAGGAGGGGGGGGTAACATGACTGGAGTAAAGGAGGGGGGGTAACATGACTGGAGTAAAGGGGGGGGGTAACATGACTGGAGTAAAGGAGGGGGGGGTAACATGACTGGAGTAAAGGGGGGGGTAACATGACTGGAGTAAAGGAGGGGGGGGTAACATGACTGGAGTAAAGGGGGGGGGTAACATGACTGGAGTAAAGGAGGGGGGGGTAACATGACTGGAGTAAAGGAGGGGGGGGTAACATGACTGGAGTAAATGAGGGGGGGGTAACATGACTGGAGTAAAGGGGGGGGGGGTAACATGACTGGAGTAAAGGAGGGGGGGTAACATGACTGGAGTAAAGGGGGGGGGTAACATGACTGGAGTAAAGGGGGGGGGGGTAACATGACTGGAGTAAAGGAGGGGGGGTAACATGACTGGAGTAAAGGAGGGGGGGGTAACATGACTGGAGTAAAGGAAGGGGGGGTAACATGACTGGAGTAAAGGAGGGGGGGGTAACATGACTGGAGTAAAGGAGGGGGGGTAACATGACTGGAGTAAAGGGGGGGGGGTAACATGACTGGAGTAAAGGAGGGGGGGGTAACATGACTGGAGTAAAGGAGGGGGGGGTAACATGACTGGAGTAAAGGGGGGGGGTAACATGACTGGAGTAAAGGAGGGGGGGGTAACATGACTGGAGTAAAGGAGGGGGGGTAACATGACTGGAGTCAAGGGGGGGGTAACATGACTGGAGTAAAGGAGGGGGGGGTAACATGACTGGAGTAAAGGAGGGGGGGGTAACATGACTGGAGTAAATGAGGGGGGGGTAACATGACTGGAGTAAAGGGGGGGGGGGGGTAACATGACTGGAGTAAAGGAGGGGGGGGTAACATGACTGGAGTAAAGGGGGGGGGGGGTAACATGACTGGAGTAAAGGAGGGGGGGGTAACATGACTGGAGTAAAGGGGGGGGGTAACATGACTGGAGTAAAGGAGGGGGGGGTAACATGACTGGAGTAAAGGAGGGGGGGGTAACATGACTGGAGTAAAGGGGGGGGGTAACATGACTGGAGTAAAGGAGGGGGGGGTAACATGACTGGAGTAAATGAGGGGGGGGTAACATGACTGGAGTAAAGGGGGGGGGGGTAACATGACTGGAGTAAAGGAGGGGGGGTAACATGACTGGAGTAAAGGGGGGGGTAACATGACTGGAGTAAAGGGGGGGGGGTAACATGACTGGAGTAAAGGAGGGGGGGGTAACATGACTGGAGTAAAGGAGGGGGGGGTAACATGACTGGAGTAAAGGAAGGGGGGGTAACATGACTGGAGTAAAGGAGGGG
The DNA here is from genome assembly GCA_020466265.1 of Siphamia tubifer. Classification (NCBI taxonomy): domain Eukaryota; kingdom Metazoa; phylum Chordata; class Actinopteri; order Kurtiformes; family Apogonidae; genus Siphamia; species Siphamia tubifer. The sequence goes on from CM035797.1 coordinate 3,802,870, forward strand.
GGGGTAACATGACTGGAGTAAAGGAGGGGGGGTAACATGACTGGAGTAAAGGGGGGGGGGTAACATGACTGGAGTAAAGGAGGGGGGGGTAACATGACTGGAGTAAAGGAGGGGGGGGTAACATGACTGGAGTAAAGGGGGGGGGGGGGTAACATGACTGGAGTAAAGGAGGGGGGGTAACATGACTGGAGTAAAGGAGGGGGGGGGTAACATGACTGGAGTAAAGGGGGGGGGGGGGGTAACATAACATGCCCAGTGAATTTTTCCAGCGTCTCTGCCAGAGAAGAAAAAAGAAAAAGCGTTTGAGTCCAGATGCAGTCGAGGACAGAACGTCAGTGGAACTAAAGAATTTTAATGACTTTAAATAAAAGGTTAAATATATTAAAAATAAATAAAGACTGTTCACATGTGCTTCGACCAAGAAGAAAAGAAAAATAAAACCTTTAAAAGTGAGTTGGAGTGAAGAAAATGTGTTTGATCAGGTCATAGTTACTGAGTTTAATGGATATGGACAAAAAATGTAGGAAAAATGAGATGAAAAAAAGTAATAACTGAGATAAAAAGTTAAAAATATGACATAAGAAATGAATAATTATGAGAAAAAGAGTTGACATGGCTGCCCATAGAACCTGTGAGGGTCCTTTATCACTGCTTCCAACTTGACTTTATTGTATTTTCGGCCTGTTTTTCCAGTATTATAATGGAATAAAAAAAGAGACATGAGTGAGGATTGAATTATCATTTTATTGTCTATCAATGGACATAGAAGGTTTATAAAGTGTTCAGACTTTATCCAGTAGATCATGTTGTGTGTCTATATATCATATGATAAACATTGTCCAAATCCATGTTTTGTTCTGACTTCATTTCATTTGAAGTTGTATTAAAAAAACTTTCACATACAGAGTGTATGTGAAATGTTAGCACATTTTTTGTAGGATAATGTACCTTTACATAAATACCAAATAACTAATGTTGAACAGGCTGGAGAACCTGCTAGCTACAAGCTAGCCTGCTATGGTCCTGTCATTTCATTTGGCTCAGCAGAGCTGGTATGTTTCACACCTTAATGCATTTCCATAGCTGCTGAGTCAAATGAGCCTTAAATGACTCATTCTATGCTTATTTATTAATATTAACTTTATTAAAGGACTCATTCTATGTTTATTTATTAATATTAACTTTATTAAAGGACTCATTCTATGTTTATTTATTAATATTAACATTATTAAAGGACTCATTCTATGCTTATTTATTAATATTAACTTTATTAAAGGACTCATTCTATGTTTATTTATTAATATTAACTTTATTAAAGGACTCATTCTATGCTTATTTATTAATATTAACTTTATTAAAGGACTCATTCTTTGGTTATTTATTAATATTAACTTTATTAAAGGACTCATTCTATGGTTATTTATTAATATTAACTTTATTAAAGGACTCATTCTATGTTTATTTATTAATATTGTTGTTCATTATTATTGAATTTATTGTGTGTTGGTTCACTGGTGTAGCCACTTCACAAATGTTGAGGTCCTTGAACAGGTCGGACATCACCAGTATCGAGGTCATGCTTCTAAGATCATAACTATGTTGTGCAGGGCATGTCTCCAGAATGGATGAACATCACCTAGCCAACATAACCCTGTATGGTGAACTTTCCACTGGCCACTGTGTCAGAGCGGCACCAAAGAAGAGACTCCCTGAAGAAATCCCTCGGTGCCTCCACATTGACCGTCACCAGTGGTCTGCTCTGGCTGCTGACCACGCCTCCTGGCATCACATCGTCCACCAGGCTGTCTCCTCTTTGAAGGAGTCCCTCAAAAACAACCTGAGGAAGAAATGCTGTCGCCAAGCATCAACAGTTGTACCTGATGTGACCTTTGACTGCAGCCACACCTGCCTATCTGGCATTGGCCTTGTCAGCCACGAGCGTGCCTGTAGTCGACCTGGGAAACCCCCTTCATTAAAGTCAAGCCAAGAGAGAGAGGGTTCTATTTTTAAAAAACGTTCAGATTGTTTTGTTTCCAGTTGTTTTTTCATGGTAGAAAAATGACTGGAGGTGGAACAACACAGTTTACTTCTACTTCCTCATACATGTCCATGACGCGCTGATGAGGCGTCTGTGATTGGCTCAGAATGTGTGAAGGAACACTCCCCCCTCCCCTCTGGCTGTGTATGTATTTACCTTTACCCAACTAGCATCCAGCTAAGTTTTGTGCCGTTGCTTGTTCTGAAAACATGCAGGAAAAATCGAGTCTTTATTTCCACAGAGACACATGAACCAGTTTGATCCAACAGTTTTTTACAGTTTGTGCAGCAGCTACTGTGGCGCCGTCTGCTCTAGTAGATGCTAATGCTAATGCTACTGCAGATTGGCTGCAATAAGGGAGGGGCTTAACCCCACATGGGTGACGCTAAAGTCCCTCCGACGTCAGATGGACCGTCTTTTTCTGGGTCCCTGGTTCCTGTTGTTGTTTAGTGTGAATGCAGTATGCAGCCAGTGGAGGTGATGAACCACTGTTAAAGGAGCATGTGTTGGTAAGTCTGGGTGAGCCATCACCATGGTAACGCTGGGTGAGCCATCACCATGGTAACGCTGGGTGAGCCGTCACCATGGTAACGCTGGGTGAGCCATCACCATGGTAACGCTGGGTGAGCCATCACCATGGTAACGCTGGGTGAGCCATCACCATGGTAACGCTGGGTGAGCCATCACCATGGTAACGCTGGGTGAGCCGTCAGATTCCAAAAGGACATAAGTGGAAAAGTGGTTTTCAGTGGAATGACACCTTTAAGGAAAATGACAGTTGTGATGTTTTAGATGTTTTGAATGTAGTGTATGGACTGAACTGTGATTATAATCCATGTATAACTGTCGTCCCATGTTTGCAGAAGTTGGTTACTATTTGGCCTAACGTTAATTTTCCTGTAGCTTTGCTAAGCTCTGCAGCAGAACTGAACTGGAAATACTTTTGTTTGTTCTTTCAGTTATCTGCTACTGAGACAATGAAAATGAACGAACAGGCGACGCCACCTTCTGAACTGTGACGACAGTTATGGAGGAAGAAACAGTAAACAATGCATCAAGTTTAAACGTAAAAAAGACATCCTCAACGACTACAATTAGCCGCGATGTGGGCGTCCTCTGCACGTCCATACCAGATGTTTATAGACGTCAGGAAAAAGACGTCATCTGGCGTTAGTCTGCACCTTCAGAGGACCGTCATTCGACATCCAAAGACGACCCAAAAGGGCGTCATTTCAACGTATCTTTGTGCAGTGTGTGTCAATGTCTCACTACATGTCTGTGTAACAAATATTAGCTAATAACGCTACAAAAAAACAGCTATGGCTTATTACTGTACTTTATTTCATTTATTTATTTGGATTTATTTTATTTTTTAAGGACATAAGTGACATAATAAACACATGAGGTGATGCTACAGATAAAATACATTTGATTTTCCCTCAGATAAGACTACAAATGCAGCTTTGGGGCCCCCTGGTGGTTTGGGGGGGCCTATGAATTCACCAAGATTCTCACCCATGTGACCCCTCCTGGTGTGAGGATGTAGTCAGCCATGAAAAGTCCTAATTTAGTTGTAAATTATTCTTAGATCGGTTCTGATGTAACTGTTGAGTCAAATATTAGTTCAGCTTTAGTTTTTAAATCTATGCTAAATTTCAACAATGAAGTACTTTTGAAAATATATACTTCAGTACTTTTTAGGTCCAATCCTAATGAGGTAATTGTCCACTCAGTTCCAGGATTCCTTTCACTACTGACTAGACTGGATCAGGATAATGCTAATGTTAGCTAGTGCGCACAAACATGATAGATTTGTTTGATAACAGATGTTTTATTCATTTTACTCCAACACCAAACTACATTTGTAGAAAACTCCTTTAATTACTTTCAGGAGTGTCATTTACCTGATCCAAAATGAAGACTGTAAAGCCTCATATGGTGCGTTGGACGACAAACACTGTCATCAGTGTATTGTCCGTTAATTACAAATACTTGTTTCTACATGTTCTTTCTTTTGGTAAACGATATGATATAAAGCTATTCCTTTAGCACCATCACCATTTTCATTCCATCTGACTTCACAACAACGCTCAGACATTGGTGGTTTCTGCTGTTTCTAGAGGAGACTAATGTTACTGGAGGTTCCGTAGTTAGCATTAGCATTAGCACCGTCAAAGTGGAGGCGCTCCATGACGTGACGACAAGTGGGAATCCCCTATAGCAAAGGTTTATTGAAAAGCAGCTGTGCCCCCCCCCACTTTATCATTTAACTTGTTAAAAAACATTTCATACATCTTCATCTTAATCTCTATATGTGCTGAAACATGCATACATATATATATATATATATATATATATATATATATATACACACATATATGTATTTAAAATACATTAAACATCTGTGTGTTCATGTCTTTTCTAACACATCTTTGTGTATTTTTACATTTTTAAACACACTTCCACATCTGCGTATAGTCTTCCTTTTAACATCTTTTTTTTTTTTTTTACTCCTCACATGTTCTGTAGTTAACTAACCACATATTTACACGTTTATTCTTATTTTATTCAGGTTTATTTTTCCTGCTGTGGTGTGGTGCCACCCCTGCAGTCCCCCCCCCCCAGGGAAGGCCCCACCCCTGGCCCTTTTGGAAGGCACGGCCCTGTCTAAATGTGCTCAGTAGTGAGGAAAGGCAGCGGTGGAAAAAGCTGAGGATCTGCTGTCGCTGCCTGGACGCTCGTGCCATCGGCCTGTTGCTCTTGGCGGCGGCGCTGGAAGAGGCCCCGCCCACCTCGGGCCTCTCAGCCAGTGGGAGGCGAGCTAGGCGGTGGGTGTAAAATACTGTGGGCCGGATATATTTCTGCTGTGAGGCTTGTGTGAGCACATGCCTGGGTGCGTGTGCACGGCCCTGGAAGGTCACCTGGAGGTCAGCGCTGGCTTTGGCGGCTGCAGAGTTGGACGACGTCCAGCTGGAAAAGCATCAGTGTCTCTATCGCTTCTTCCTCCTCGTCTTCCTCCTGCCAGTGCTGCTGCCGTTGTGGGTTTAGCAGGAAAATCTGAAGTTTGACAAGTATCTAAAATAAATCCTTTAAAAGTGAGTGTGAAGATGAGTATGTCACCATTTTAACTCTATCATAATTATTCTTTTATCAGATTTAGGACTTTAATGTCATAATTAGGTTTTAATCTCACCATTTCAACTCTTTTTATCATAAATATTCATTTCATATTTATGACTTTTTATCTCACAATTTTATTATGAGATGTATTATTTTATTCATTTATCTCATACATTTCAACATTTTTGGGGGGTGGCTGTGGCTCAGTTGTTAGAGCAGGTTGAAGGATCGACTGTTCACATCCCACCTCTGGCTGTCCATATCAGGGGGGTCAGAGGTCAGGCAGCACCAGTCGTCTACTGGTGTATGAGTGTTTAAATGGGTGAATGTGAGGAATTGTAAATTGCTTTGGGCACCAACTGGTGAATAAAAATAAACTATACGAGTACAGTTCATTTACCATAATCATCTCATAATTCATCCTTTCATGCCTTTATTTTCATCTCTTTTATCTCACAATTTTAACTTTTTCTTCATAATTTCTTATCTCATATTTGTGACTTTTTTTTCCTATATTTTTTGTCCATATCCATTCAACTCACAAACTGTGACCAGATCAAACATATTTTCTACACTTTTTTTTTTAAATGATTTTTCCTTCTTAAATAAATATTAGTATCTCATTATTTCAACTATCATAATTTCTGATGTTATAATTATGACCGTTTTATTTTTACTTTTTATTCAATATTTGACTTTTTTTCCTTCATATTTTTGTGATTATTTCAACATTTTGACTTCAATACAACTGTTCCTCAATCATACATTTCATATATATTTTTAACTTTTAATCTCAATTGTGACTTTCACCCCCCCCCCCTTTTTTCCCCTATATTTTCTGTCCATATCCACTAAACTCAGTAACTGAGGAAAACAATCATAAAATGTTCAAAAGTATCTAAAAATAAATAAGTCAGTTAGTGTGAACAGGAGCTGGTGTCAGGACAGAAACTATAGACTTAAAAACATATGATCATGACATAAAGTCAACACTGAGATAAAATGTCCAAAAATAATGAGTTTAAAAAGTCAGTTGGATGACAAGCATCAGTGTCTTCATCCTCCTCTTCCTCCTCTTCCTCTCACCAGTGCAGAGAACATGAGGGTGAGGTAACAACTTCCCGGATACCCTAGAGCACAGGTGTCGAACTCCACCTCGAGGGCCGGTGTCCTGAATGTTTTACAGATTTCCCTCTTCCATGTGATTCAGTTTAACCCTTTAGCTCCAGCGATTTTTAGCAATCAGTAAAAAAAAAATTATAAAAATAAAAATAAAATGAGCAACAACACAAACAAAATGTAATAATAAGCTAACAAAATAATTGGTAACTTGAGCAAAGTAAGATACAAATGGCAGAATATCAAAGAAAAATTATGACTTTAAAAAAAAAAAATAAATGTAGAAAAATAAACAAAATCAGCAACAAAGTGAACAAAAAAAGCTAATACATATTTACAAAATGAAAGATAATGTTGAAAAATTTGAAGAAATAAATACTTAAAAAGAAAACTAGTATTAAAATTTTGTCCCAGCAGTTTTAGTTTTGCCTTTAAAAAAAAAAAAAGTTGCTTTTTGACACCTTTTCCATCCACAAAACTAAAAGGAAAATGTTTGAATTTTTCTGAATATTTAAACTAAATCATCCATTCAGAACGCATCAGCGCTGACACTTAAAGAGTTAATGGTGTAATGGACACCGGCCCTCGAGGACCGCAGTTTGACACCCCTGCCCTAGAGATACAAAAGTGTTAAAAAAAGACACTAGAAAACAGTGTTTTATATCAGGGGCCAGTGTAGATTTTACACTTAACAGTTTTATTTGGAATATTTAAGACAATGAAGCAGAAGCACCGAGTGAAGCGACACGTGAGGCATCAAATGAACAGGTTCCACTGGAAAATAAAAAAACTAGTGCTTTTCCTCTGAACGCTCAAGCAGATACACCACAGACAAGTGACATGTCAACAGGATTATTATGCCATTTACACGCTCCCAGTCCTACCTGACAGCACAGGAAAAACTAAAATTAAATTAAATAAAAAAAACAGCACAGAAAAATAAAATAAAATACAGGGGGGAAAGAAAGAAAAAGCAGAAAGAAATAGTGGAGCAGAAAACTAACTGTTCACAAGCATCAAGTCTGGTTCATTTTATATTTAACACCAACTTCTCAAAAACAAAGATGGCGACCGCACAGTCCAAGATGGCCACTGGTAAACATCCAGATGATAAGATAACTATCTGGACCTCCAGCTCTGAAAGACCAGTTAGAGGGGACGACGCCTGTTTCCATGGAAACCTTTATTCAGAATTAACATATCTATGCAACCACGAAGGACAGAGATTTAATTCAGAATTATCTTATTCCAAATAAATAATTGAGAATTAAAAGTCATCATGTAAACGCAGCCAATGTTACTAATTTCTGTCTCTCACGCATCCGTAAAAGTATCTACATGCTGTATCTCGAGAACTATATTAGATACAGATGTCGATTTGGCACTGAAACATTCGCAAAAACCAACTTTATATTCAACTTCAATACATTTATGGGTCTTCAAATCTCTTTATTTTAAGTTATAAAGGAAAAACTCATTTTTGGGCAGAGATCTTGGACTTTGCGGTTGCCATCTTGGAACTTTGCGTGGTCAGGGTTGTTTTTTTTTTTTAAAGAGTATATGAACCAAATTCAAGTTTCTTTCGTTATCTGCTCCACTAAAACGGGAACAGCGATATTTATCCGTGGTGGCTACTGCCCTGGGTTTCAAAAAGGGCGTTTGTGATTGGCCGGAAAGGAATAAGCCGTTGTGGGAATGCGGCGCCGCTGCTGCCGCTGTCGTCGCTCTGCGGCGACCATTAGTCCCCCGTCGCCATGTCCCGTTGCCTCGGTAACCACAGCAGCCCATGTGCACATACAGCATTAAAGTGACAGAGGATAGTAACCATGGTTACACTAACACTCCATTGCATATTAGGGAGAAGTAATAATGAAAAATAATTATTCTTTCCCATCCATTATCTTTTCTGTTTTTTCCCCCGTTTGCATATCGCACTTGACCCAGCATTCTAAAATATATATGTGGGAAACATGAAAAAAGTTAAAATATCTTTGCTTTTTTTTTATTATTATTTTTTTTTAAATTTGTCCTCTGGGAGCTAAAACCATGAGTCGTACCTAGGTGGTGGTGGTGGTGGTGGTGGTGTATTATTATGGGATGTCTACTGTAGACCCAGACCAGACCCAGTGTTTTTTTTTTTGCCACATTCGAGGCTCTTTATAATAGTAGTGCAGCTAAATATAGTGTCATAGACATGACAATAGAAGGTCAAAAAAATAAAATAATTCACTGCATTTTCTTTTCTTAAAAACACAGAACAAACATGTAAACCCCCATCTTTGTTGAGGTTATTTTCCCCCTAATGAGAAAGTCACACAGAAGGTGATGATGATGATGATGATGGTGAAGGTGGTCCATGTTTAACACGGGGGGGGGGGGGGGGGGGGGTAATGATGGACTGATATACAAGACCAATATTTACCGTTGTTTTCCTGTATGTCCCTGTTAGAATAACCGATACGCCGTTTATTTTCCTGCTATGATTTAACCGTAAACTTATAATGAACTTTACATTTAAATTATCTGATAGAACTACATCGACAATAAAAGAAAAAGGAGAGTTCAATAAAAGGCAACTCTAAAAAAAAAGAAAATAATAAAAAGAAAAAGTAAAATAATAAAAAGAGAAAAAAGGTAAACAAAAGACAAGGGATGTGAGAAAACAAAACAGGGGAGAAAATTTAAGCAAAAAAAGGAGAAAATGAAAAGGAGGAAGTAACAAAAAAAAGGGGAAAAGAAAAGAAAAAACTGAAAAAAAGAAGAATCAAGGAAACAAAAAGGACAGAAAAACAGAAGGTGTATATTTGGTCATATTTATTAGTTTAACTGTTACAATTATTTTCTAATTATAAGTAGATTTTCTGACATTTATCATATATAGAAGTGTGATGAAACAAGTCGTTTCTTCATTATTCGTTTCCAAAACCAAAATGAAAAAAACAGATAATGAGGCAGTTTTTCATTTTATCCAATTTTGACCTGAAGCAAATTGAGTAAACTGGAAATGACCTTTGACCTGCAGTGACAAAGATGTAAACCTGTGCCCTGTTTGGGGAAACAGAGGGTCACCCAAAGACCTGAAGATATGACCACAGAGGACATATTCTATTGTTTGCAACAAAATGATAGATTTAAATATTTTTTTTTTTACTTAATTTGCTTCAGGTCAAAATTGGATAAAACGGGAAAAAGCCGTTATCCTGTTTTTCCCCTTTTCCATTATTCATTGAAACACAAAAATGAAAACTGAAAATATGCATTGTTACCTTTTTTTCATTTTGGCTTTAGAAACAAATAACGAGTTGTTTCATTGTCTTATTTTGAAATGCATATATATATATATGTATATATATATATATATATATATATGCGTGCATATAGACCCAGTATCTGGTGTAAATCTCAGCGCACGTGTAGGTCATGGGCTCAGGCTGATGGAAGGACAATAAAATAACCTCAGATGAACCCATATGGGTTGATCACTAGTTGTGTTAATACCTGGTGTGCAGAAGTGTGTGCAAAAGTGTGTGTTCAAAACATTTAATGCACCACAGAAGAAGAAGAAAAAATAAAAGTCCTTTCATCACATGTTCTACCTTTCATCAGACAAACAGGTTTTTAGTTTTTGGGGCGTTTATGGCAAAACATGTGCTACAGTTAATGTCAAATAAACTTCCCATGGGGAAAACTGGGCCCAGAGGGTCCTGGTGGGAGGGGCTGGGGGGTCCTAGCAATGGGCCTGCCTGAGAATAAAGGGGAAGGGGAGCGTGTGTGTATGGGGGGCAGAGGTACTGTTCATAGGAGTCACTGGCATTGTTTACATGAGTTTTTATTCCTATTTAATCCAGAATAAAGGTTTATTCCTCTTTCAGATGAACCATGTAAACACCTAATTCATATTGAAAATGGTAATTCACTATTAAACTGAATTTCAGAATAAAAGTCACTGTCTTATTCTCATCTAAATTCAATAGTTCCTCTGACATGGAAAAACTTCATTGCTTCGCAGCATTATTCCTGTCCTTCTGTACATGCTCCTGGTCTGGTCGCCATGACGACGCACATATTGAGCTGTGGGCATTAGTTTGTTGATTTCTTGTGGTTGATTGGGTCATCTGCTGCTTCGTAACAAAAATAAAGTCAAAAATCGCATGTAGTATCTGGTCTAACATGTTGATAGGGTTAGGGTAGGCTAACGCTAACCCTAACATCGCATGTAGTATCTGGTCTAACATGTTGATAAGGTTAGGGTAGGCTAATGCTAACCCTAACATCACATGTAGTATCTGGTCTAACATGTTGATAAGGTTAGGGTAGGCTAATGCTAACCCTAACATCACATGTAGTATCTGGTCTAACATGTTGATAAGGTTAGGGTAGGCTAACGCTAACCCTAACATCACATGTAGTATCTGGTCTAACATGTTGATAAGGTTAGGGTAGGCTAACGCTAACCCTAACATCACATGTAGTATCTGGTCTAACATGTTGATAAGGTTAGGGTAGGCTAACGCTAACCCTAACATCACATGTAGTATCTGGTCTAACATGTTGATAGTCAAAACAAATGCAAAACAGGAAGTGGACACCATGGTTTTCTTCCAGTAGACACCCAACTGTTAAGCGGTAGTTCTGTCCAATCAGAACCCTCTGTACCTCCAACTCTGAAAGACCGGAATATACGCGTTTCCATGGAAACGTTTATTGAGAATTAACTTCATGTCCATGTAAACACAAAGGAAATATTTAAATCTGAATTTTATTCAGAATAAAACATGTAAACATAGCCAGTGTCGTCATCACCCCTCACAGTTCACTCTACATGACCCCCCCCCCTTCTCTCCCTCCACCTCCACTCCTTCCATGTGACAAAATATTCCCACGCAACACTCGCGCACTCAAACGCCCCACAGTCTGCATCATAGCGGAGGACACGCCTCCGTCCACACTGACACTCCTCACCACCGCTAGCGTTTGTTTTTAATTTAGTTTTTTTTGTTTCGTTTCAACACTCACACCAAGTCTCACCCATTTGGTTCAGTGTGGAAATATTCACAGCAGATATTTTCTGACGTCAGCTCTCTGCTGCAGACCAATGGAAGCATCGCCTTCAGCTTTAATGTGTTTGACATAAGTGTTTAAAATAAAAGCAGATTAATCTGATTAAAATTAGAAACGCAGTTCACTGAGTTTTATTAACATCATTCACATGTATTCCACTGGCAGATTTTTTATACTTGAAGTAAAAAACAAAAATCCTGACTGGCGCAAAAAAAAAACAACTTGAAGTACAGTAAAAAAAAAAAATCTTGAATCAAGCTAAAAAAAAAGGACTCAAAGTAAAAAAAATTATTCTGAATTGCCCCAATTTTTTTTGTAAAAATAAATAAATCTTGAAGTAAAAAAAAACTTGAATCAAGAAAAAATATCTTGACTAAAGGAAAACATTTTTTTTGCTTTATTCAAATTTTTTACTCAACTCATTCACTGCCATTGACATGTTTTGGCATCAATTGAAATCTGAATGAACAGTCTACACTTTATTTTGATGGGTGCCATACTTATGTAGTCTTAGAGTCTTTTATTATTGTAGAATATAATATATAAAATATTGACTATATTCTGAGTCAATATTCTCTCATTCACTGTGCAGCCAATTTTTAAAAAAATTATGACCATATTTTACTGCTCTGACCCACTGTAGATCTAATTATGCTGAACCTAAATGAAAATTGTTTTTACAACGTCAATATCTTCATTGTTATTCATCCTACAGGCCAGACTGGCCCCTTTGGCCCACGGGCCTTATGTTCGACACCCGTTTTAAGAATATGCAGGAACCAGACAAAGTCTTATTATTAATTATTATTATAAAATACTGCAGTAATGCCCAGTGGGTGTTTGGTGAACACAGCGTTGAGCATCAGTTAACACATGGAGCTGTGCACTAGATCGAGCTTTGGTCACAGATATCCAGGGACAACAAACGCATTAATGCTCCTCGACGATTAACCCTCATTGATCTGAAGAGAATTCAATCATCCTTCAACAAATGTATAGGATGATTGGACAGATATATAATATATACAGACTGAAATGTGAACCAGTCTGAGAACTTTCCATGAACCGTTCCACTGATGGCGATCTCATGCATATTTTAGTTTTAATTCTTTTAGTTTTGCTCTCATCCACACTACTTCCCACCCATGTGATGTGATACAGTTCTTTCTAAAGGCCTTAAGGGAACCACTTTGGTTGTCCCCACCCATCTTATCCTCCAAACATATTACCTCTTAAAAAAAAAAGACAATAAAAATCACTGTGGATGAATGAAACGACAAATTAGCCAAACACTGTATACATGTCTGCTTTAGTCTTCAAAAAATAAATTACTATATTTTTCGGACTATAAGATACGTTATTTTTACACTGCCAATCACCAGAGGGCAGTGTTGAGCATTGAGTGTGTTCTTTTTGCTATCTGAATAACTGTAAATATGTTACGTTAACATACCAGGCATGTTCTCAGTTGGTCATTTATGTGTCGTGTAATGTTAGCTGAATGTGTTACTTCAGCATACCGTACACCTATTCAGCCCGTTGTTCTCTATTATATTTTTACATTTTAAACTGCCTTTAAAGAAGAAATGTCTGTTCTTGGTGTTGAATTTTATCAAATTGACCCCCCCCCCCCCCACACACACACACACTCACAAAATGCGACTTATACCCTATTTGCACGGGATAAATATTACCTATGGACCACTGGTAATTCGGAATAATTACGGAGAATGTCTTGAGTTCTTAATCTCATGTGAATGTGCCATGTCCGTGATTTGCTCAGTATTAATTTCACTGCAGTTTACTGTGTTTGGGCGAAAGATGGATGTCCAGTGATAATTAAAGTCCTGTGTGAATTAGCATGTCTGTGTTTGTGATTTCAACTACGTGCCTCTTGTTTTTTCTGGAGTGAATAATGGAGGGAGCGGCCAAAATTATGTGGCAGCATACGGTAAAAGGAAGATATGGTCAGGCCACGCCCACATGTTCACACTAATATTTATAACTGTCTGAAGTTGTCTGTCTAGATTCAGTCGACCGTTTGCCAGAGGGAAAGCCTCTGCTAAGAACTGCCCATTCACTTCCATCTGGAAGTGAGTGGGCTGTTTTCATTGGCACTGACCTCGCTCTTATTTTGAAGGTGCGGAACAAATGTACAGACTGCATCCCTATCAGTGGCATTTTCCTCCTTTATTCTTATGCATACTTTGTTTTCATACGACCTTATTAATGTATTGTATTAATGTAGGGGATGTTAACCGATGACCGGTTGACCGATGGTTGACCGCATCAACGTTGTCCGGTCATAATTTTCTGTCATTAAAAAAAAAAAGCCTGCATCAGTCATTCCACTGCACAAACTCTTGTATTGTAGTGTAGGTTATAAAGAGGAAGCTTTGTGATCTCTCCATAGCATATCTTTAAAAAGAATGAATTTGAACAGTAGGCAACAAGACTCAAAAAAACTCAGAAAACTCAGTGAGCGCACCACGTAAATGGCTCCGTACGTGAGCCAGCAAAGCAAGTGTTTTCTTTTCTCAGTGACCGACTTCAACCGGTTAATAGGGCTTGATGATCAACCAGGATTTTTTTTTATTTTTTTTTTTTTATCAATTTTGCCATCCCTAGTTGTGAACTTACGACATATCCGGTTATAATGTCTAGAATTTGCGTGAACTACAGACTTGTTTATGCCTTCCGAATGCGCCACACAATAACACAGAGGTACGGGGGTAATTGCGAATTACCAGTGGTCCACAGATAATACCTTTCCCGTGCGAATAGGGCATTATACTCCAGTGTGACTTATAGTCCAGAAAATACGGTATTCAGATTATTCTAAAATACTCAAGATAAAGACTTCACCTTCTTTTCCTCTTGTCCGAACCCGTTAAGATTCTATACATAAGAGGATTGAAATTGCTACAGTAGGGCTGGCATTGGACCCATTAAAATATAATAACTTGTTTAAAACTAGCACAAAAGCCTTAAAGAGGCAAAAAAAAGAGACTAATGCATGCATTAGTGAGTGACAACAGATGTACATGTAACTATTGTACAAATTTCCAAAAATGTTATAGCTTAAATCAACATAGCACCACTCGGGACATTATCAATTACAAAAATCAAGGAGCATAGAGCTCATACATCACTAGATTATCCGCCATATTTGCATTCCATGGCGTATTTTCTCATGTTTAAAAGCACCTGATTTTGTTGGTGTGGTCAAATGGGACAAGACAAATGGTTCTCTAAAAGGCATACGTTTATTCTCTAACTGGTTTGATCCTATGTCACCACCAAAGTTATGTCTACACGGCAACGAAACAAGGTTTTTTTGTACCAGGGAAAAAAAATGAGGAACGGATCAGTAAAATATCATGCAAACATGGTAACGAAATGGTGCAATACACTTGCCACGCCTCTAGGTGTGCTGTAAAGGCCCATTTATGCTCAGAGGCCATTTACACAAGATGGCTGCGGCTAAAAACAAAATATTTTATCTGTAGTGCCTTTTGTTTACACAACAACCGTGCCATCGGGGTCCGAAAGTGCAAAAATCTGAAGACCCCTTCCAGAATGGACAGTTTTGAAGATGGGCTGGGTCATGTCTGTCTAAACCTCAAGAAACGCAGAACACTTGATTTGCCAAGCCACTAAAACTACAAACATGTCAGACTACCTGGATCTCAGGGATCTTTCAACTGCTCTAGCAGATCCAGTAATTGTAATCCAGTAAAGAGTCGTTTCAGCAATTGTACAGCATTTATACTCATACCATAGCTCAACAGAGACGGCTGTACTATTACCTACGTGGCATGCATATCCAATCGACTTTCACCAACTCAGTTGTTTTAGGACCGTGTCTGTTTTTATGTTTCCTGCTTTGCTGTATAGTTTTATGCCTTTTATGCTGTTTTACGTGTTTTTGCGTCTATTCCTTTTGTAAAGCACTTCATGACTTTTATGCTTTTGAAAGGTGCTATATAAATAAAGATTATTATTATCAATAAAATTGAAGACGAAAAGCCACTTTTGCGTCTTCCGTTTTCATCACTCTATAAACGTAGTCTCAGAAGCCAAGTTGTCTGCAAAGTGCCAAACACTTTTGCCTCCTATCGCAAAGACTTGCGCATGCCTCCCAAAAAATGTAACCCTTCACAGACCGTATTGCAGATACGTCATAGAGAAAAGAGGCCTCCAATTGGTCCAATCTACATATGCTCTACACACACTTCCACTTCTCTACTTTTCCATCTTGTTTTGTGTACACTTTCATTGTTGAAGACGACTCGTGTGAAGATGGAGTCGGATGAGTGTGCGAGGAAGTGGAAGAATCTCTGAGATTAATTTGTTTGACAACGAAAGGGCCCGATGTCAAATAGGAGTGGGGATCCAGGTGGGAAATGCTAGTGAGTTTGTGAGAGTGCCCCTTGCATTGTCACGGAGAATAGTGCAGGCCATCTACTCCCCACGCTGGCATAAATTACAAATATCTGTGACAAGCTAACTGCAACATTTTGCCACAAGACCATGGACAGGCCTTCAGACAATCTCAGCAGACACACCAGAACAAGAGAAAAAGTTGTGTAGGCATCTCTGCTGCTTGTCTTCAGTAGATTTCTCCATCAATAACACCAGTAAACTTAGCAGTGGCCGCAGCTCTGCTACTACCGTTACTTTGGTGTCTGCCATGATGCTCATTATCTTGCTTACCAATGACTGTTGCACGCAAAGCTGCCATTTCTTCTGGTCATGTGGTTGTGACGTAGATGCTAGGAGTCAAAAAATCAGTTTTACTCGTCCAGATGGCAACACAACGGCAATATTGCCAGATTTTTCCACTCTGGAACCTGTTCTAAAAAAATATATACCATTTTGGGAGACCCAAAATGCCGATGCCGTGTGGATAAAAGACTGAAATGATTAATAAACTGTCAGATTCACTTGGAAACATTGCAGTGTAGACTAGGCCTAAATTCGCTGAGATTGTTACCAACAGATATGCCGACCGCCAAGACAATAAAAGCATCGAGGCAGTGAGGGAACTGGTGAGGCTGAGAACTGATCAAGCTGAGAACAATGACTCCAAACAAAAAGGCTGAATGACCACTTTCCTGTTGGTCACAGCACTCTTCCTTCTGCCACATTTTAAAACTATTTAACAAATAAACTGTTAACTGGTACTGCAGATGTATTGTACCATGGTGTTAAATATCCATATCACCAGTCATTTCTGGGGGGTCTTCACTGTCCTTTGTTAAAAGTGTCAGTTGGGATTTTTGGGTGCCGATTCAATTTGAATTCTTCTGCCATTTTTTAATTGCTTTTTAACACCAGACCAGGTGAAAAAGTTGAATGATGATGCCTAAAGATCATATCAGGAGTCATTTCCCAAAAAAGTGCGAGTCAGTTAAGAAATGTTTGAAAATATCTTTGTATGTGATGGTGGGGTTTTTATCTCTGTGCATTTTTGCCACTTGTCTGTGATTCTGTTTTCCCTTCAAGTTTTTCTGGGAATGAATGTAACGCCATAGGTGGAAGAAAAACATTTTGCCGTCTGCTGGAGACAAGTGCAAATTTTTTTCTACCTGGGTTAAAATGAATCATTTAAATATGGAAAAAAAAATTATAAAAAAAATCCACTTAAAAATGTTTGACTTTTTCTTGATTGTCTTCATCTGTCACTTGTGAAACATGCCCGATATTCCTCACCACAAATGACCGCTTTGGATACACGGAGCTTGCCGTGCATCACACGAAGATGTTCGAGTTGAGGAAGCAGATGTGAAATAACGCTTTTCCACTGCAAAACCGGCACGGTACAGCACGCTTTAGCACGCCAGTACTCTACATGCTTGTCAAACCGGCCCTGTTCCATTTCCACTGCCAACAGTTACTAGTTGGGACTAGGGCTTTGACTTTGAATTTTGACATTCAAATGTAATTCCAATGTTAAAAAAAAAAAAAAAAAAAAAGACATTCGAACGAATATTTGGAAGCTCATAATATTGGGAACCTGTATATGGTATCGTTAGAATGAATGTGGTTGTAAACTTTTTCAGTTCAGATTGCAGGTTTGTTTTTTTTGTTTTCTTTACATCTGCGGAAATATATGAATCGTGAACACGAAGGTCATTATCTTTGGGTGTATCTGACTTTTTCTCTTAAAATTATGCATTTTGGGGCATATTTATTCCTTTTTTTTTAATTTTTAAATCTATTACTTTATCTCAATTGTGACTTTTTTTTCCATTCGTTTCCTAAATTTCCTGTCCATGCTCACAAAATTGAGTGCTGTCACCTGATCAATCATCATCTACACAGTAACTCACTTTTAAAGGCTTTATTTTAGATACCTTTGAAACATTTCAGATTTTTTCAGTATTATTTCATTCAGAGAAAAAAAAGGTAATTTTACTTTTGTACTTTATTACAATTGAGAAGTTGTACTTTTTTTTTTACTTTTACTTCAGTAAAGGAGTTGAATCAGTACTTCTACTTTTACCAGAGTGTTTTTTCACACAAGCAGCTGTATACTTATACTTCAGTACAGAATATGAGCTTTGTCTACCTCGGTTTAATTTTGATGCCGTGGTTAGCGAGGCATTTTCAAAGTAATATAATTAATAAATATTCGAATATCTACATTCATTTCCAAATGAAATTCTAATATGATTTTTGGCCAAAAGTCAAAGCTCTAGTCGGGACTATTGAAGTGGGTGGAATTGACGGGGTCGCCGGTGCCCCGACATAATTTTCAGGAGACTAATAAAGTGCCCACGCCGCGGTCAGTAAATAGTCAACAACTGTGGAGGCAGCACTGCTGCTGTTCATGTCGTGGCTTGTTGTCACCGAACACACCACTGATGTGTTTTCTGTAAGCTTCATCGTACGCATGACGTTTCCTTTGACCAATCAGTGGACAACACCGTTTTTTTTGGTTTTTTAAAATCGGTTCTGCGAGGCTAAATCCACCTCTGAAATGGGTACGAAAAATAGTACCGGATTGTAACGGGTTCCAGGTCCAGCCCCCGGTGGAAAAGTGCCATAAAGCGAGTACAGCCATAAACGTAAAGTGGAAAAGGGTCTTATAAAGCCAGTAGACCAGAGGTGTTAAACATGCGGCCCGGGGGCCAAATCTGGTGTTCTGTCAAAATGAGCATCCCGTCACATTGGGCTTCCAAGTGGTTCTGAACATGCACATAACCACCAAGCGTTTTCACAGAGAAAAAGCCTGTCATTTCAGGCATACCCAGCCAGATGTACAATTGCCTTGGACGCTGGACGTAAGTAATACTTTGAAAGTCAATTCATTTTATTGTGCCTTTGACCAGTAAGCATATAAGAAATCACATGCGTACGATAGATTGGATATTAACGTTTGTACGGTTTAAGTACATTTTGTATGATATAAACGTCAACTCGTCTGGGTGTTATTCACGTTAGTTTAATGGATGCAAACAGTAGCCTAACTTTTCAGTAACTAAATCTAAATATATGAGAAAAAAATATATTAAAAAAGTCTACTACAGTGGGAGCATCATATGATATTAATAGTAACGTTTCTGGATGCAAAGTAACATTTTGACAGAATAATGTGAATTCGTAGAAATTATTGTCAACTTTGGCTGCTGGTAGCTCATTTCGATGAGGATGCCCATTTTGACAGGGACTGGGATGAGTTTGTGAAATGCAAAAATGACACTGAAGACGTAAATCATTTTAGTTCAGGTGCCACATATAGACCAGTTTAATCTGCAGTGGGTCAGATCGGTAAAATACTCTCATAATAATATATAACTCAACTCCAAATGTTTCTCTTTGTAAATGTAAAAATGTTCATGTCATTTTATTGCATTTACACTAAAAGGATAATTTCACAAAAATACAAGTAACCTGAAGAAATGTAAATATTTATTTAAATGTCTGAAGCGCAAGTTCACCAATATTTCGCCCGTTATGAAATTTTTTATGTACATATTATGACCTGTAAATTGTAATTTACATGTGTTAAATGATGAACAGACATATTGTTCAAACTGCCCAGTTTTCTTAAGAAATGTCAGTTTGTTCATGTTACTGACATTTTTTGAAAGGATGTAAAATATTTCATGGCATAACTTTCCTTTTTCCGTTTTAGAGTTGACATTTTTTATATTATCTGGCTTCTCTACAGATCAAATTTGGCTTAATGAGGAACTGAACTGAAATGACTCTGACACAATCCTGCATTAGACAATTCAATAAAGACTCCGGCCATCTCCGGTTGAAGCGCCCATGGACCGAATGGACCGACTGCTTTCAATGCCTGGAACAATGGCAAGAATTGTCAAGAGTGCTTTCTGGTTTTCTAAAGCAAAAGTCACCAAGTTGAACAGATTAAGCTCGCTCTAAACCGTAATTTATACCGGTGCTGGTACCGGACAAAATTCGTCTCACCGTTCCTGACATTGCTCAATTTAATGGATGTTGCATTTGAAATCCGCAAGGGGGCAGTAACGAATCTCATTGCCAAGGGTTCAAGAAGCATGGTGTCTATTGGGGCGGTGATTTTGATGTATTTACTGTGGAGGCATGAAAAACAGACCAGAAATAGGTGCACAAGTGCGCCTGCTTAATACTAGGAGGATAATTGATGGTGAATTGGTCTCATTGGTGCTACCTATGAGAGATGGATGAGGAGAAGCATTTTCAGTATTTCAGAATGACAGCTGATACCGTCGACTGTATCCTTGCCTATGTTAAGCTTAATTTATACCTTGAAGCAAGCATCTCCAAACTGTTCCACAAAGGACAGGTTTTTGTTTAAACCAAGCAGCAGCATACCAGACTGGACTCAATTTATCAACTGATCTCAGTCTTCAGAGAGTCAATTGGTCAAACTGTGGACTTTTGGTTGGTTGGAACAAAAACTGGAGCCACACTAGCCCTTTGTGGAATAGTTTGGAGATGCCTGCCTTAAACTCCTACTTCTTGGGTGGAATGCCAAAATGTTTCCACTTCGGCCTCTCTACTACCCCCACAATTTCCTGTGGCATTGCTCCATTTCACCCGGAGCTCACTGGATTGCTAAGCTCTTGACCAACGAACAAACTGATGGGTGAAACTACCAACGGAACCGGATGAAAACATCTATTTCCGTAATTAACGGAGGGTATAAATTAGGATTAAGTAGGACAACGCAGGCCCATTCATTATTCATCACCATTTTAAACAGAGGAACTAGTGTTTTCAGAGGACTAGTCTATAGTCCTAAATAAAAAGCATTTCCTTTCCCTGATCTGATGCATTGTGCTGAACTCTATGGACCCTTCTGGAACTGGTCATAGCTGCATGCATAGAGGAGAGGGGAGGGGTAAAGGATGTGTCTTACGTGGCTCTATCATTGGGTCTGTGGTGTAATAATAGCACCTCCTGATGCCCTCTTAACCCACACACCTTCAACCCCCGTTTGGGAAGATGCTCCACTAGATGCAAGCTAATTAGGGGGTGGGAGGGGAGAGGCAATAGAGAAAGCACAAAGTGTACTGTACAACATAAGTTGTGTTTCCACGATCAGAAGTTCCAGGCCATTTTACAGGAACTTCACGGTAGGCATGCGTTCCCACTGGCTGGGCCGTTTACGACAAAGCCGCCTTCTGGAACTTTTACAGGAGGGTAGGGACTTGAGAACGGCCCAGTAGAGACACTGGGCAGAAGTCAAACAGATTGGTTGTCACAAATTACAACATAATCGTGATAAACAACTCAAGAGTAGTTGCTGGAGGATGTTTACTATACGACGAAGCAGAAGAACAGCGAAAAGAAGAAAATACAATGGATAAGAAGAGTGTCCATGTCTAGTCTTATTGTGATTTTCTCCTCTGCTGCTGCTTTGTTTTGGCGCTTTTTATTAGTGATGTTACTATAGCAACTGACACGATATAATATCATCGTAAGGTTCTTATGGGTCCATTCTGTATGGAGGCAATGCCTGAGAGGACTGGGCTAACTCACGGCCCGGTTAAAAAAAGTAAATCTCCCAAAAGTCCTGCAAGTTCCGATAGTGGAAACAGGCCTATAGCCACCATGAGGGTCTGAATAGCAATTTGGGATGAAAAAGGGTAGGGGGGGTGGCATGCAGGCAGGTCTACAGGTAGGGTGATGTCATGGGTTCAGGCAGACATTTAGCACAAAGCGAAAAGAAGAGGAAAAAAAAAAAAAAAACACAAAGTGCTGATATTTGTGCCTTCCCTCCCGTTCAAAGAAAACCTGTTCAGCACAGAAACGTGCTTTGCCAGACAGCGTTATACTCAATATAATCATATGTATTTTCTGTGATGTAAGTAATAACTAAAACAAAGATTAGAATGAATCTTGTATAGCTTGTTACATTTAAATTCCCACCAAAGAGAGCCGTTATCAGTATCTCGTTTGGGATGATTAGGATTTTCCTCAAGTTCTAGAATTCTCCCGCAGTGTGTATTGGTTGTACAGGCCATAAGAGAGAGAGAGAGAGAGAGAGAGAGAGAGAGAGAGAGAGAGAGAGAAGACCCCCACCCTTATTTTACTTTGAGTGGCGGCTCCCTCTCCAGCCAGCGAACTCGAACTTTCTGTTTATAATGATACTCCTTAAGGAAGTCCTGCAGGGCGGGCGGCAGCGGCAGGGAGCCTATGCCGTCGTAAGTGGTCCAGCGGCAGATGGCCGCTCGAGCCAGGTGCTGGAGACCGAAGGGAAAGGTCCGGTGGAGGGGGGCCGTGAGCAGCGGTTCGAAAAACATGCAGGCGCTAGGGTCCTTGTAGTGCTCCAGCAGTCCCGTGACAGTGGAAGAGTGGAAAACGCAAGGGTCGTGGGCATCGAAGCTGAAGTTGTGGTTCCACTGCTCGATCCGGGCGTGCAGTGAGCGGTTGTAACGTCGGAAGCTAACGGAGAAGAGGTAGTCCTCCTGGGCAGAGTCGCGCAGAAGGAAAGTGCCCTCTGGCCGTCCATCCAGCAGCGCCTCAGCCTCATAGCGGTCCATCACGCCCCAGTAGCAGGGCAGAGCTGTGATCTGCAACAGGTCCGGCACCAGGCAGTGGATGTAGTCTATCTGTGTGTGAACCTTCCAGGGGCCGGGCTGCTGGCGGCTCAGGTGACCGTCCCCCGAGGCGTGCCTCTGTTTGGGCCTCCGTGCCTGCAGACACAGTGTGGTTGAATCCTCCTCGGAGTCGCAGTCCTGGGCGGACGCGGTGGCTCCCAACACCTGCCCACAGGCCCCCGACGACCCCGTGGTGCCGTTAGACCCTGAGGAACGGCCCTCCCCAGAGGCCTCCCCCATGCCAGGAGCCATCTTTGGTCCCAGTTTGTAGAGAGAGGAGCCTGGCACTGAAGCCTCCAGGGTGTGGATCTGTGCGTTGGGTGGTGGGTCCACACCTTCCTCTATGCTAAGTCTGCGCCGCTCCCGCAAACGTTCCTCCTCGTCTTCGGGAGAGGGGTGGGCTGGGTCGAAGGCATCCAGCAGGGCGGTGGAGGAATGTGGGCTGACGGGCGCTGTGTGCTGCTTGATCAGGTGCCACTTGTGAGCCAGATCTGACCCTGGAGGGAAGGGGCACGTCTCCAGCATCAGCTCCGTCAGGTGGATCTTGCGCTTGGATGCGATCGGGTTTTTGGATGACCTGGAGCGTCTGTGAGTGGGTAAGGGTAAGCACAAACCTACTGTGTCACTGAGCCGCTGACGGAGCGATCGGGAATTGAGACTCCGTCCTCCGGTGACTGAGTCGCTCATCTCCTGGATGGAGCTGACTCCGTAACGCCTGTCCCTCCGATTGCCACTCCCCCGTAAGCGGCTAGACCGCCTGTCTGCCTCCAAAGAGCTCTGGGTTTTGGTGGAACACGAGTGTTTTTTCTTTCCACCCCAAGGAGCATGGCGAGAATAAGAGTCTCTTCGTGCAAGGGGAACACCCCCTGACCCCCCGCGCACATCGTCCGTTTCCTTATCGATACTGATTTCGACTATCTGAGGGATGTCCGACACACAGTTGTGATGGCGTCGTCCTGCTGTTACCACTGGTACTGGCAGGAGGCTCCGAGATGGACTGGAAGCGCCCAACGACTGAGGCTCACCTGAACCTGATCCCCCTCCTTGTCCCAGATCCACCACGC
The DNA here is from genome assembly GCA_020466265.1 of Siphamia tubifer. Taxonomy (NCBI): domain Eukaryota; kingdom Metazoa; phylum Chordata; class Actinopteri; order Kurtiformes; family Apogonidae; genus Siphamia; species Siphamia tubifer. The sequence continues at coordinate 3,826,332 of CM035797.1, forward strand.
AGTGGACAGCATCTGCCTCGACCCGGCTGTCGCCAGGTCCTGGACTGCTGTTGTGAAAGAGTGTTTGGCATTTGCTCTTCAGGTTGCTCCACATGTTGCCCACTTTCTTCATCAATAGGAGTCCCCTGGGACCTGCAGAGAGCAGAGAGGAAAAGGTGGAGAACTTCAGCAACACCAACGACACTTTGATTTAACACTAAGGCTGCGATATATTGACAATATCATGATACCAGAGGATGCAATATCACAACAGTATTGCAGCCACATGTGAAGAAAAAAATATTTTTGATACGACAAGGTTAATGTTTAAATTTCTACATTAAACTTGAAATGTCGACTTTAATGTTGTCATTTTGGAGACTGATCAACCATTCCGTAGCTGCAGGGTCTGTGGACTAGTTTGATAATTCTAGACTTAAGTCTAGAGGTTCTTATACATTTTCTTTGAACCAGCATCAACCGCATCATATAAAGATGCCAGGGTCAAATTAATGAGTTTATAGTTTCCATTGGTGGTGGCCGTAACAGTGAAATAGGTCCTGACTGTACATTTTTGGAATACACCTTTACGGTCAGAGGAATAGAAGTACTTCAGTGCAGTGCAGGGTTTACATTAATAGTAGACATGCTTTGAGGTTCAAAACATCAGATTGTGTCTCATCAAATGATCTGTGATCATTTCATTTCAACCCAGAAGTGTGTGGAGGTTGATGTAACGGAGAACTTGTCATTTCTCCCGGCATGCACCGAGTGTCATTGGTTGCCATAACGGTGGCGGAGACTCCCTTTCCAAGTCAAAATCCTTGAGGCAAACTGGTGGTGATGAGTTGTGTATTTTAACTGCTACACTATTCAGCCTTTAACCAAAGTCAACTGTAATGCAACTTCAATTTTAACTGACAGTAACGGTGTATTCCAAAAATTTACAGCCCGGACCTATGGACAACCACCACTAATAGAAGGTATAAACTCAATTACTCAAAAGCAATTACGAAGAAAGAGTTTTGATTCTGTGACGGTTTTGTTATGCAAATAAATCAATTAAATTCAATTTTATTTATAAAGCCCTAAATCACAACAAAGTCGTCTCACAAGGCTTTACAAAAACACAATCAACTACAGAAACATGAAAAGTCCCAAGCATCCCCTGTCCTTAGACCCTCCTTTTCAGCAAGAAAAAACTTCAAAACCCAGCGGGAAAAAAGAAATCTTGAGGAGAACCACATTGAAGGAGAGATCCACTCCCATGGACGGACAGGCTATAGATGAACGTCCATTTATATATGGATATATAAATCACTCATTCCAAAACATACTGTTTTGAGAAGAAACACATTTTAGGCAACATTTATATGGAGACGATGAAAACAAAAGACTCAAGTGGCGTCTTGTCTTTAGTTTTTCATCCATGTTTAGACAAGCGTATTCAGGAGGAAATCCTCATTTATATGAAGACAATAGACATAGATATGATTTGATAGTCATGCCAGGCCGGCTATGTCGTACTGATAGACCACCGACATGTCCTTTTCTGTTTCTGACGTATGAAATTGTCCACCTGTCTGTTTGGCTATGGTTCTCTACCCCTCTGGCACCAGTAGCAATATTTAGCAACATAATTTACTTTCACATCAAATGTTTTCTTTATGTGTGACGGTTTAACATGAGCTTTTAAGCGCACACGGCACGAAAATGGCCTTGAGTGTGTGTGTGTGCGCATGTGTGTGTGTGCCAACAAAGCAAGTAACGACTAATGACCGGTTAAATGAGCCTCGGTGGTCAGTCTAGATTTTTTTATGAATTTCGCCATCCCTAGTTGGGAGTAAGTCACTGTGGGTGCACCAGAGTAAAGACACTGATGCCATACAGATTCATGTGAACAATACCCAACTATTCCTTTAAGTAATATTTTTCTAAGATTATATTGACATTTCTTTATGTGAATGACAAATATCGCAATATTGTGTATGCTCGTATCGCATGTGGCAGCTTTTGCCAGTATGGTGCAGGCCCATCTAAACACACTGGATCCAGGCTTGGTAAAGAATGTTCTACATTTAAATTCCCCAGACTACTGTGTATGTAGTAATTAGACATGGTGTGAGTCTAACGGGGCCAAAGTGTCTGAGAGGTGGGTGAGCTTGAGGACTTGGAACAGCAGAGTGAGGAGTTGCCAGGCAGACGTGCAGGGACACAAGGCCACAGCTATAAATGAACTCAGTATCTGCTCACAGCTGATCTGTTGGTATGTACTGTATTACAGAGCCAGTCTAGACCTGACCAAAACCTTCCCCGTAACAGCGGCAGACGGGGCACACTTACATGCAAATGCACTCTTGCGCAGCCTGGCCGCTTGATTTATCACCCAATGACAAATTGACATGGATTTGGAATGGCGGTGCCAATCAAGTGCAGGTTTTAGCTCGAGCTAAAGCCGGTGCAGGTAGGACGTTAGCCAAGCACAAAACACTCAATGACTCCATTTAACATTTCCACACATTTCACCCTAATGATATCAAGATAGCTGTGGAAAAACAGATGTTGGTGACTAATGCCAATAGGTCCAGCCAGAAATTAATTGTGCACCCCCCCCCCAAAAAAAAGAAAAACATGGATACATTTAAAATTTGGTGCCAATGGACTGCGCTTATATAGTTCTTTTCCACCTTCATGGTGCTCAAAGCTTTTTACATTAGCCTCACATTCACCCATTCACACACATACTCATAGACCAGTAGGTTTCTAAGGTCAAAGGTCAGTCCTACTGGGGGCCTAAGTCAGGGTTCAGTTCAGTGTCTTGCCCAAGGACACTTCGACATGTGGACAGCCAGAGCTGGGACGCGAACCGCCAACCTCTCGGTCATTGGGCGACCCACTCTACCAACTGAGACACAGCCACCCAACTTTGTACTATATAAGAAAAACATATTTTTAAAACCCTGTGATATAATTGTGATATGAAAAACTCTTTAGGAGTAAATAACAGCTGTGTGGTTTCAACAAAAAGGTTAATCCAGGCAACTTCAAGTGGACAATGAGGATTTTGGCTTTTTATCTCATAATTTTCACTTTTTATCTCATGATTTTCACTGTCGAAATGTTAGTCTTAGTTTAGTCAATGCACCATAAATAAATAAGCATTACTTGACATCCCTGTGGCACCAATTTTTCCCTTTTGAAATAAAATAAATTATAATTACAGTGAATTTGCATAAGTTAAACGAGGTCCGTAATTTAGTAAATTAACAGGTGGAATGTCTGATTCACCTCCAATTTAACATTGAACCAATCTTAATGACTGTAGCTACATTACTATCTGGCTCATCCACCGTTCAGCTTTATCACTTCACTTTTAGACCCTTTTCATTTTTGGTTTGTTTGTTGTTAGCTGTAGTTTTGTTGGCGGAGCCACATTGCCCAGTTTCCTGCTGTCTGCCCAACGTGAAACTTCATTGTACTAATCCCACCAGTGTAACAGACCGCATTCAGCTGCAGGTGGAATGAAAGGAAGAACAAAAAGTAGTGACTCCAACTCATATTTCTACGTTGATTTCATGTGACGTCATATCGCTATACGGTCACTGCGCAATTTTCAGATGGAGGGCAGGAAGTGAAGCCGAGTGAGTTTTCCATTAGAAAAATGCCTAGGTTTTGTGTAGTTTATGGTTGCGCCAATAAGTCTTAACTGAGAGAAGGACAGTTGAAGGAAGGAAAGTACCAAAGATTGTCATTCACAAAGGTGAGAAATGTTTAAAGTTCACAGAAAAACGCTGTAAAAAAAATGGATTTTAAATCTGTCTTTAGGAGGAGCAGAGCCTGCTAATGCCTGTGACCACTTGGTCAGAGGAATGATCCAAAGCTAACTTTTTTGTGGATGTGCGATACATCATTAGGTTGTGGTTAAATGTTCATTTATACTGACTAATGTCAACAAACATGCAATACATCCTGATGTGGTATCTTTACAAATACAACATTTATCCTGTTGAGCCGCATTTTGTAATAAACGTCCAAAACGTAATAACTTTTTCATTTCATTTTGTAATCAAGCTGCATTTTGTAATAAACTGCCCCAACACATTTTGTAATATATTTTGCTGCATTATTTATAAGTTATTGCATTTTCAGAAGATTATGAAATGCACTTTCAACTTTAATCAGCAAGAGTCATTATAAACAAATATGAAAGTGCGTCAAAAAGCAAAACAGCCAACATTTCTATTTCCAAAATACATCCGTAATTTCAAAAATGTCCATGTCTAATATGTCTAATTACCAGCCAAGCCATAAACCACTTGGAGTGTTTCCCAAACAACTCCTTCAGTTTTAATGCAACACCACCAAAGCGCCCTGCTGCTGAAAAATGTAAAAATCTTTTACATAATGCTTTAAAATGTTTTATAAAATGTGACTTTATTACGAAATGAAATGACAAAGTTATTACATTTTGGACGTTTATTAGAAAATGCGACTCAACAACCCTGTCAAAGACCATACGATAATTATCGCTGAGCATTTTGGTACTGGGGTTGTGGACCCACCTGCTGAAAAAAAAAGTTCTATGCCTCCAAGGTTTTCTAGGCTTTCATCTGCTGTTGGTGTAGTAGGATGTCTGCAGGACCAGGTATTAGTCATATCCACAGCACAGATTGTTGGAAAATCTTTAGCTTCTGTCCAAAACTCATTAAATTTCATAAGATACAGGTCACATCCAATACATTTTTAACTAACTGTATGCATCTGTTTTTGGACACTGGATCTAAATCTGTACAATAAACACTCTTCAATGGTTTCCTCCATCGCTGGTTACTTCCTGCCCTCCAGCTGAAATTGCGACATCATAGTCACGTGACTGAAACCTTCCTATTCTGGTGGAAACGCATTAAAAGATACAATGCAGCAGCCGCCGTTGTACATTCGTAGATCTTTTACCTCCAGCGTAGATGACTTTCTAGCTGGAGTAAGCATCGTGTGCAAAGACTTCACCTACTGCAGCTGCAAAAATACACCACCAGGTGGCTCCTAACTCGTACAATCACCAAATATTTTTAGTGAAATTAATTAATCAAGGACATTTTCAACTCTGTTACACCAGCAGTAACAACTGATACCATTAGCATTATCATACTCACATACACACTTCCAAAACAGACCCAACTAATTATTATAGCCTTTCTTTCTGCTTCTTTCTACGCATTTCACCCACTTCCACAACACATGTTATATGTGCTCTGCACTAGTTCTGTTATTATTTTACTGGTCCGGCCCACTTCAGATCAAATTCAGCTTAATGTGGCCCCTGAAGTCAAATGCGTTTGACACCCCCTGCTTAAGCTAATTAGACATTAGTACGCACTAGATACATAACGAGGGTCTCGATTGCTCATATTTTTCAGGAACAGACAGTATTACCAGTATGCAGTGTGCCAAATTGAAAATGCTGATGTACTAACTCAAATAATCAGATCACACCCTGCTGTCATCTTGTATCTGAGCTGAACTGGAAAAGTGAGGAAAGGTTTATCGGCTACGATCTAGAAAGGCTGAGTTTTCCGTCTGAGTCGGCATTTTCCCCTTCGGCTTCACAATCACGTCAAAGATACAAACAATGAGAAGCTCTCGCTAACACAAGTCACCCCTGGGCAGGGCTGAGGTGGACTGTAGTTTTAATAATAGACCCATTACAGATGGCAGTTATGGATGTTCTGTAGACCAACAAATGCAGACAGATTTACAGAAGACTGGAAACAAAGACGTGCGCACAACTGATCACATGACCTGATGGTAAAACTCAAATATGAAGCAACGCATGAGCTCACACTAGGGCTCAACAATCCGTCTATCATTCATTCATTCGTTTGTCAATGCAGGTCAAAGGTCAAATCCGGTTTACTCAATTTACTTCAGGTCAAAATTGGATAAAACAGAAGACAGCCATTGTCCTTTTTTCCATTATTCATTTAAACATAAAAAGGAAAACTGAAAAACTGCATCATCATCTTTTTTTCATTTTGGTTTTTAAAAGAAATAATGAAGAAATTTGTTGTTTTTTCATTGTCTTATTTTTGGTTTTATTGTGAAAAACGAATGAACAAATAATTGCAATTTTTCTGGCAGATATTGCCATTTCAACTTAATTCACCATTTTCTTCAAACCAAGTTTTAGTGGTGCAGTGACATTTGGAAACTTCACAGAAACTAAACCATTCAAAGAATAAATGCTATGATTTACTGACGGGTGGAAGAAAGAGGAAAAAAAGAAGGAAAAATGGGGAAGAATAAACAAAGTTGTAAACAAATTGTCTACAATTTTAAATTTCGACAAAGTGATACGGTTTGTACCCAGTGCTTAAATTTCGTCTCCTCCCTCCATTCTCAAGGGATTTAAATTATGATTGATTCATTGATAGATCTGAGTGACAGACTGGAAAAATACACAAAGTTGTAAACAATTTGCTTACAATTTTAAAGTTCGACGAACAAAGTGATACATTTTGTGTCTAATGCTTACATCCATCTAATGAATCAATCAGAATTTAAATTGTTGAGGAGTTAGTGAGGAGGAGAGATCTTAGTGCATTGTGGTCGATGGATGAAGCGTGATGGCAATAGCTCATGGCGACTTCGTCCATATGAGGTCAAAATGGGAAAAAAGAAAAAAAAGGTAAAAAATAAGAAAATGACGAAAAAAAGAGAAAAATAAAAGCAGAAATAAAAAAAAGAGGGAAAAATAGGGCCAATGTCCTCACAGCTGTGACGTCCATTATCAACAAAAGGGAGTCAATAGATGATCAAATCAATCCCACTGTGTGTTTGTGTTTTTATGAATTGAGCTGAGAACAAAGAACTTGAACTGAGTAAAGAAAAAAAAACAACTTGAACTGTTTGAACAACTCTTGAACTAAGAATCTGAACTGACAACATGAGAACATGAGAAGTTTTGTGCCTAACGCTCGTCTAACCAGTGAATCAATGGGAAATGTAAACTGTGGAGAACTGAAGGAAGAGCAACTGGAAAAATAAACAGTTGTAGTAGTTGTAAACCCATTGTTTAACAAGGACATTTTTGACAAACTGAGAAGTGTTGTGCCTAATGCTTAGATCTATCGAATTAATAAATCAAAAATGTAATCTGCTGAGAATTGAGGGAGAAGAGATTTTAGTGAATTGTGGATGATGACATCATCCGGATGAGCTAATAAAAAATTTTAAAATGAAAATGTGAGGGGAAAAATAGCAACAAAAAAAATAGTCAAAAATGAAAAAAGAAAAAAAAATGAAAAAGAGGAAAGAAAAGAAAAAAAGGGAGGAAAAAAAGAAAAAAAAAAACAGGAGAAAAATGGAAGAAAACCAGAAGGTGTTTGTTTGGTCATATTTGTTAATTTAACTCACATTATTACCTTCGCCAAGGGGGTATTAAATTAGAGACTTGAACTGTTCACTGGGACAGTGAACACACCACTGTTCACTGGGACAGTGAACACACCACTGTTCACTGGGACAGTGAACACACCACTGTTCACTGGGACAGTGAACACACCACTGTTCACTGGGACAGTGAACACACCACTGTTCACTGGGACAGTGACCACTCCACTGTTCACTGGGACAGTGAATACACAGTGGTACAGTCCTGGACCGGCTCAGGTACCGAATGACTGAACCGCATGCTGGCATGGGTAAAAAACAAAAACACAATAAAATTCAGGGGTGCAGGCACAGGAAAAGTGAAAGGAAATACAAAAATAAAAGCACATTAATGGATGAACCCGTGGGTCTGTGGTTGTGGTTATTTTAAAGGAGCTTTATATCCGGCCACAGATGTCATTGAGCAGAACTGATGGTGTGTGTTTTAGCCAAAAATAAAGCCCTTAAAACTGTAGTAGTCACTGCCTTTAATGATGGATGTGGTTACGGGTCTAATGTACGCGGGTACCAGCGGGTTTGTAAAGTGGACGGTACGGGATTCTGTAACACTGGTACTTCCGTCACAAAAAGAGAATTGGATTTAGTCCAAAAGGAATATTGGTGTGGGATCTACTTCAAAAGACTGTCTGCACATTATGATCTTGGGGTGGGAGAAAAAAAAGTCGTTTCACATATGTATTGGGATTTTTTTTAGTTTACAATTTAAAAAATTTAAAATGCTCAAAAAGATTTTTTTCCATATTTAAATGATTCGCTTTAAGCCAGGTGGGGAAACAAATACCACTTGTAAAGACCATAGACTGTATGAGTCACTCAAATTTATAATATGTGTCATGGAATACACAGAAATAACCTCACAGAAGGCACACAGATGACAGCTAGCTTATTATCATATTAGCTTCAACATCACACCAGCGTCAAACAGCATTAACTTATGCGCAGATAAACAATACACTATGATAATATCTATTCAACTGTATCGTCATTAATCTGACCATTTACACACAGTAACAAACCAGGACTATATGAATTAATAGTTGGGAAAAGAGAATGCTTAGCAACAACACAGCAGCTAATTCTAAACACAGGGGTCGTGCATTCAGTACCATCGTCACATCTGTGGTGTGTTCAACAGTGCAAGATATCTGAAAAGTGAGAAAATGAGTTGATCCTCAATTAATATAGTTAAACAATCAACAACAATTAAAGTGTGTGGAAAGATATTTGTAAACTCTGTAATGCACACGTATCATACTGCGGAAACACCACAAACGTTACTGCGCACTTAGCAAGACACCATCCTGAGGTAAATGAAGGAACAACTAAATAAGGTAAATACTGGAGAAAATAGATTTTATATTGTACATATATTGTGGCACGGTGGTGCAGTGGTTAGCACTCGTGCCTCACAGCAAGAAGGACCCTGGTTTGAATCCGCGTGGGTTTTCGCCGGGCACTCCGGTTTCCTCCCACCATCCAAACACATGCACTGATAGGTTAATTGGTTAATCTAAAAATTGTCCATAGGTGTGAATGTGAGAGTGATTGTTTGTCTATATATGTTCAGCCCTGATATGAACTGGCATCTCATACAGGGTGTACCCCGCCTTCGCCCATTGTAGCTGGATTGTGACCCCCGTGACCCAAGTGTGGATAAAGCGGGTTCAGATAATGAATGAATTGCACATTTGTTTGTCTCTTTTACATGCAGTCCAAGCTTTGAAATGAGTTTAAGTTCACTTTATTATTAAGTATGTTCATTTAAAGGCTCCTATTTCTGTTATGTGCAGATAAATGTAGCAGTTTAGTTCCCAAAGTCTGGTTCAAATATATTACTGATGAACAAATCTGAACCGACTCACATATGTGCAATTTATTGTTTTTTATTTTATTATTTTACTATGGCTCCTGATATGATCTGTAGGTATCATCATTCAGCTTTTTCACCTGGTCTGGTGTTAAAAAGGCAAGCGAAAAATAGGAAATATCCAAGAATCGCAATTTCAATCGAATTGGCACCCCCAAAAAAAAATTGTAAAAGAATCGAATCGGCATAAAAGCATATCACCCCAGCCCTATTATGATCCATTCCATTGACAGGTTCTTTCTAGTGGAGTATTTACTTATCCATTGTGTGCATCGAGACTGAACAATTATCGTTTTGGTCTGAAAATCTACAAGATTTCAAAGATGTTTATTTTCCACATAGCACAATTGAACAGTGAAATGTGTTTTCTGTAACTGCATCCTTTAACCCTTTAAACCCTGATGATGCGCTGTCAAAGGATGGTTTAGTTTCAATATTCAGAAAAGAAAAATACTGTTTACTGTGATTTTACTGAGTTTTGTTCATGGATCCGATATGTGGAAATAAACCGGTGTCAAAAAGCAACTAATTTAGAAAAAAAAAACAACCTAAAACTAAAGTTACTGGAACCAATATTACTTATACTTTACTTTAGTTTATTTTAACCAAGTTATTTTGTAAATATTTATTAGTTTTTGTTAATTTTGTTCCTCATTTTGTTTTACATTTCTACATGGAATATTGAATGTTATTATTTTTCTTCACTTTCATGCCATTTGTGTGTCATTTCATATTACTTATTTTGTTGGTTTATTATACATTTTTGGCTGTTATTGTCCATGTTACTTATTTTGTTAATTTTTGAATGGAACCGTTAGTATCAGGAGTTAATGAGTTAATAATAAAAACAAAGTAAAAGATTTCTATGTATAAAATAGCAAAAATGCTCATTCGAACACATACGGTTTTGAGAAGAAAGATGTTTTATTTTGATGACCCCAGGAAACCTGCCTTTGACCAAAACTGGACCAGAACTGGTCTCACAGGACACTGTCAGGGGTAAGTCACTGTGGGTGCACCAGAGTAAAGACACTGATGACAAACACATTCATATGAAACATACCCAACTATCCCTTTAATGCACCTTATATATGAAAAAAAAAAAACATAAAAATGACCCATTCATTGACAGTGTGGAAAACACAGTGCTTTAAACAACTGTGGAACAGTGTCAGTTAACTAAAATAAATCAAAATAAAAATGTAAAATCAAGTGTTATTTTATTGTATCCTTTGTGTGTGTGTGTGTGTGTGTGTGTGTGTGTGTGTGTGTGTGTGTGTGTGTAACTTTAGACGCTCATTAGATGGGGGTTTCTCTCTCTCTCTCTAAGGTAAAGCTGGACCGCCCAAATGCCAACACTGGCATGAATTGGCCGTGGCGTTCCCGTTCCCGTGCCCTGGCCACATACCTGTGGTTTGTCTCTGGCAGCGTTCGTAGGGAGATACCGTTCCTACTGCACTTGAACCGGGAGGCAGACCAAAAATACATAGGCTGTCAATAGTGAAACAAGATGTTCACTAAAAAAAAAAAAATTTAAATAAAAAATAATAATAATAAATGCCATGATGATTGATTTCATCCACTAAACGACTAATCGCAGCAGATGTAAAGTACGACCTGGTTCTTAAAAACTGTACAGACTTACATATTTACTGCGGTTACAATTTTTTTTTTAAATTCACAATTATTTATACTGAATAAAATACTTCAGGATTAAATTATTTCTTTCGCGTTTACATGGATTTGTTAATTCTGAATAAAGGTTTCCATGGAAACGGGTGTATCCTGCTCTGAGTTAATTGGTCTTTCAGAGCTGGAGGTACAGAGGGTTGTGACTGGAGAGAATATGTGCATCATTCTCACCAAACATGTGCATGGTCATGGCGACCAGGCCAGGAGCATGTGCAGAACGACAATAATAATAATGTTGCAGAGGAATTAAGTGTTTCCATGTCAGAGGAATTATTGAATTCAGATCAGAATAAACCAGTGACTTTATTCTGAATTCAGTTTAATAGTGAATTATCCTTTTTAACTGGAATTAGGTGTTTACATGGTTCATCTGAAAGAGGAATTAACCATGAAAAGTCAAAATTCAAAGTCCCTAAGAACAACCACAATTAATCCTTGTACTGTAGTTTTTGGAGGAAATTAAATTTTAAGTGTGCTTTATAGTGCTGAAAATACGGTAATACCAAGTGACGATAAACAGTTTACTGTAAAAAAAAAACAAAAACTGAAGGGTGTGATGAAGTGGTATCATGTGGACACATTTCCTGTTCAGCCGAGTAACTTCTGTGCATGTAATTAAATATTTGAGAAGGTATTCATGAGCACTTACACATTATTTAGGTGTTGTAAGTATTAGGACTGCACCATATTAGAAAAAACTGACATTGCAATTTTTTTTATACTGCGATATGAAATAATCCTCAGGAGGAAATAACATCTGTGTGGGGTCGACACAAACGCTCAAAAAGATTAGTGGTCGACACTAAACATACGTTTGACTGTCATCCTTCTGTAGCTGAAATAATGAAATAAAATAACTTAAAATTAAACTAATTAAATTAAAAGAATATATAATAAAAAAGAATCAAATAAAAAAGAAACTAGTATTCAGACAATGTCTAATCTCATCCCTATTTTGTACCAATCTCAAGTTTCCATGACAACCTGTTCTTGAATTAAAGCCAATAATGTGATTTCGACCTTTCTGCTAAATGCGACCTTGACCCTTGACCTTTTGCAAATTAATAATTTCATTATATGCATCAGTGTGTGTAATATTATGATAATATATCCAGTATTGATTAAGTTACAGTGTGATATGTTTATGTTTGACACAGTGTTACACAAGTTCATTTTGCCATATGTCACCTTTGACCTCCAAAGATCTCAAAAACTATTGGTCATATGTGACAACACCAATTATGAGAATTGTAGAAATCTTCATTCCACATTGTTTGGTACAAAGTTGAAATGACACCTGGAGAAAACTAAAGCATTTTAAGTGCGCCTTATAGTCTGGAAAATACGGCAGAGTTCTCACCAGGAATTTTGTACAGCGTAACGTGAAGCGGTGATGTTCCGACACTACGCACATGCACAATAGCCTTCATTAAATCTTGCGAGCGGCCAGTGCAGATGTCAGCCAGTAAGTGTCATGCAGATGCTTTAAATGTTCGTGATTTAGGTCACTATTCACTAGGGGTGTGAATCTTTCACCCACAAAACGATCCGATTTAAATCTTGGTTCACAGACCCAATTCAGGGCGATTCATAAAGATGAGTAAACGATTAGATACGATTTTGTTCAGTTTCATTGAATACAAATTGACAATTTAAATGCAAGGACTTGTTTTACTTTGTTACTGAGAAGAAAAAGAGAAACAAATATAATTTCAAAACTACACCCTTTTGTTTAGTTAGTGTCATAGAGACAATAGAGCCGGAAGATAACTGATATTAATGATATTATACCTGTAGATAACTGATATTAATGACATTATACCTATAGATAACTGATATTAATGATATTATACCTGTAGATAACTGATATTAATGATATTATACCTGTAGATAACTGATATTAATGACATTATACCTGTAGATAACTGATATTAATGATATTATACCTGTAGATAACTGATATTAATGATATTATACCTGTAGATAACTGATATTAATGACATTATACCTGTAGATAACTGATATTAATGACATTATACCTGTAGATAACTGATATTAATGATAATATACCTGTAGATAACTGATATTAATGACATTATACCTGTAGATAACTGATATTAATGATATTATACCTGTAGATAACTGATATTAATGACATTATACCTGTAGATAACTGATATTAATGATATTATACCTGTAGATAACTGATATTAATGACATTATACCTATAGATAACTGATATTAACGACATTATACCTGTAGATAACTGATATTAATGACATTATACCTGTAGATAACTGATATTAATGACATTATACCTGTAGATAACTGATATTAATGACATTATACCTGTAGATAACTGATATTAATGATATTATACCTGTAGATAACTGATATTAATGACAATATACCTGTAGATAACTGATATTAATGACATTATACCTATAGATAACTGATATTAATGACATTATACCTATAGATAACTGATATTAATGACAATATACCTGTAGATAACTGATATTAATGACATTATACCTATAGATAACTGATATTAATGACATTATACCTGTAGATAACTGATATTAATGACATTATACCTGTAGATAACTGATATTAATGAAATGTAAAACTGATAATCTGGTGTTACTAATGTAACAGGTTTGTAAAATCCTTTTAAAATACAAACCTTACCTCAGAAATACAAAATAAAAGATAAAAATTTAATCAAGTTGAATTATTCCTGCAAATGTGAAAATACACCGAGCATAACACTGAGATTAGACGTGCAATATTTTTCCTCTTTTTGAGGAAAATCAACTAAACAACAGGATCTGTCTAAGACCACTAATGTCACTGAACCTATATCCACTGACTTGATAAAAACTCTTTTCTGATGCGACACTAGTGTTTACAGATGTATTTCTTAAAGATATGACAGCAGTGAGAGGTCTGATAGTCTCTTCCATCACTGGAGTGGTTTAGGGTTAGGGGTCAGAGGTCAGGGGTTAAGGTTTGGTATTAATCTATTTTCAGGTCAAGTCAACTAAACAACCAAACAATTAGTGATTAATATTCTGACAGAGTCATGTGACACAGAAACACCGCTGCTGCTTTACAAACCTGTGTATATTAGACGTGTAAACCCACAGTTTCTCTACCCAGGAGTTCACCTTTTTAAGCTTTACTTTCTGTTAAAGCACACACCATAGGGGACTGGTTAAGTCTTATCCTGCGTTTTGGAAATTTGTGAGCAGATATAGTTTGTGAGCCATGTGGATCAACCGCAGATCCACGGTTTCATCCATGAATATGCTTATGTCACCTCCGCATCCGCTACCCGCCAGCAGCATTACCTTTCATCTGTACCACTGCCAATACCTCCAAAAACCACAGTTAGAAGCCAGTTTTAGCAGACATACATTTCTTTCAAATAAATGGTGTGTCATTGTGAAGCCACAGATATAAAGGTCAGCGTTTCTCCTTTTCTTGTCACTAACAAAGTAAAAAGTCCTTGCAGTTAAATTGTCAATTTGTATTGAATCAAACTGAACAATAACATACTTTCATTTTCCCCAAAAACAACAGTGCACCTTTTGAATTGATTAATTCTGGTTGTGCTTAGTGACTTGGAATTTTGACTTTTTATCTCAAAGAATTATAGATTAGTGGCTGGACCTCAGGAAACTGATTCACGGCTGTAAATCCGGGCCATCGGGCATTTACTGTGATCTCAGACGACACAGACCGATAACCTATTCAAATCTGTTTATCTTTACACCACTACCATTCACCATACATGGCATCATGGAAACAACAGACATGCATATTGTAACCCCCGAGATTGGAAGAGACTTAATTTTAGACGGGACCGGGTCAATCAACAGGAAAGGGCGGCTGTGTTGTGGAGACATAAATTGCCTTTCAACTCCTAGCATCAGTAAATCTAATGTTCTATCGTAGTAGCCTAGCCACACTAGCTCCTCCTAGCGTCAGTAAATCTAATGTTCTATTGTAGTAGCCTAGCCACACTAGCTCCTCCTAGCGTCAGTAAATCTAATGTTCTATTGTAGTAGCCTAGCCACACTAGCTCCTCCTAGCATCAGTAAATCTAATGTTCTATCGTAGTAGCCTAGCCACACTAGCTGCTCCTAGCGTCAGTAAATCTAATGTTCTATCGTAGTAGCCTAGCCACACTAGCTGCTCCTAGTGTCAGTAAATCTAATGTTCTATCGTAGTAGTCTAGTTTCACTCAATGTAACTTTTGTCTAGATTTCCCTGAAACTGGTCGACCAATCACAGTGAAGTATAGAGTCAGAGGGCGGGACTAACAAAGTGACGCTGCAACGATTGGTAGAGAAACAAGTGTAAACAACCATAGAAGAAGAACAACAACAGGTGTAGATTTACTTTTATCACAGATGAGTGAAGAATGTGAGAAAACGTCAACAATCTTTAAATTCTTTTTACAGAAGCGACAACAGTCGTTCAGCTCCATAATCCACCATTTTGTTTAGTCATTCCTAACTTTCTCTGGACTCCTCCTTTCGGTCTACGTCATCCTAAAGATTGGTTGTAGTACCGTCCTATTGCATACAGAGGGATTTGAAAGACAAACTTTTAGCCCAGCCTCCTCTCACTATGAAGCACCACCAGACCCATACATGGAATGAATAGAGATAGCACTGCTAGGCTAGTATTTGTGTATTTTAGTGTGTTTTTACTACATTTTAATGTGTTTCTACTGTATCTTACTCTACTTTTAGTGCATTAGTGTTTTTACTATACTCTAATTTTAGTGTATTTGACTGTATTTTCCTCGATTTTCTGTGTATTTAAGTGGGGTTTTTTTACTGCATTTTACTAGATTTTTGGTGTATTTGAGTGTATTATTACTACATTTTACTCAATTTCTTGAGCATTTTAGTGTGTTTTTACTACATTTTACTGAAATTTAGTGTATTTCAGTGTATTTTTTTTTTTTACTGTATTTTACTCTATTTACATTTTAGTGTGTCATTACATTTCACTCTACTTTTAGTGTATTTGAGTGTATCGAGTGTACATGGAATGAATAGGGATAGCGCTGCTAAGCTAGGCAGACAGCTCTACAAGCCCCCAACCCCCACCCACATCATATCCTGAGGGGAACATGTACAACAGAATTAAGCTTCACTTTCCTTCTATTCCTTCATACAATGCTGTCACCTTAACCACGGACCTCAAAAACATTACACCATACAACACCTCTCATTAACTAGCACCATTATGAGGTCACAGGGAGTTAATTTACTGCCAACATTCATTCTCATTCACCTGCCGTTCACCACAACCTGCCAGGATGCAACTCTACAACTACAATAACGTTCACACAATGATAATATTGTGTGTTTGGTGACACATTTGATAAATTAGAGGTGAATCCAATTTAACTTTGTCAGTAAATCACATTCACACAAGTAATTTTTTTTCTCTCCCTAGATCAAAGGTCTCAAACACGTGGCCCGGGGGCCAAATGTGACCCACCAAAGGTTCCAATGTGGCCCACGGGATTAATTTGTAAAGCACAAAAATTTCAGTCATGGCTGGGGAACTCATTTTAGTTCTAGTTCCACATACAGACCAATATGACCTATAGTCAAATAATAGCAGAATAACCTACAAAATATAATGAACAAATTTTCCACTCAGTTTGATGTGGAAAAAAAATTATATGGATAGATAAATTACAACAACTTCAAATTTTTGTTTAGTCCTGAATTAAAGTATGTTGTCATCACATACAATAGTACACTACATAAACTATATATTTTATATTTATAGCTTATTTAAATTAAATGCTTCAGCTAACAGCATCTAGGAAGACTGTGGTGCTGGCTGCGTCTTAGAGGCAGCCAGCGGACGTTCGAAACTTTGCATTACTACCATCTACAGGATGGACAGTAGAACAGTATGACAAAAATCTCTACCGTGGACAAAAAACAAAAAAACTCATAAGGTATGATACCTTATATACCGCCCATTCCTATAGCAGGTCTTACAGACTTTCCCTCTGGAAACGGCCGACTGAATCTACAGAGACAACTTCAGCTAGTTAAAGATATTGAACATAAATATATTCAATATAAATATTATAAATATGGCGTGACCATATCTTCCTTTTACCACAAGCTGCCGCACAATTTCGGCCACTTCCTCCATGATTCACTTCAGAAAAAGGCAAGAGACGTGCAATTGAAATCACACAGACATGCTCGTTCACACGGGACTTGAACGATCACTGGACGTCTGTTTCTCGCAGAAACACAGGAGCTAATTTGCAGCAGAATACGTTGATTTCACGTGACGTCAAATTACTATATAGTCGGTGCACGATTTTCAGATGGAGGGCAGGAAGTGAAGTACCTTGAGGAAAATGCTTATGTTTTGTGTAGTTTATTGAAATCGTTCTAAGCCAGAGAAGGAACAGCCTTTTTTTAGAGTACCAAAGATTGTCATTCACAAAAGTGAGGAATGGAAAAAGGTCACAAAAAAACACCATAAGTGGATTTTAAATCAGTTTGCGGTCAGGAGGAACGGTCTACTAATGCTAATGCCAACGTCCGCAGTGAGCACTTTGTCAGAGGTATGTTTGAAAGCTAACTTTTTTTGTGGATCTGCTATATATCATTAGGTTGTGGTTCAATGTTCATTTACACTGTTGTAATATGGTTTACCTAGACACATCAAGATGAGTTACAGGTTTTTTGACATTAGTAAGTACTGCTAGTGCCTAGGAGCAGCTAATGTAAACAAACATGAAATACATCTTGACGTTGCATCGTCACAAATAAAACACTCACTCTGGCGAAGACCAAACAATTATCACTGAGCCTTTTGGTACCGAGGTTGTGGACCCACCTGCTGACAAAAAAGTTTTATGGCTCTAAAGTTTTCTAGTCTTTCATCTGCTGCCGGTGTACTAGGATGTCTGCAGGACCAGGTAGTTAGTAATATCCACAGCACAGACTGTGGGAAAATTTTTGGGTTCTGTCCAAAAATCATTAATTTTCAGAAGATATGGGTCACATAAAAAAAACAGTTTTAACTAACTGTATGTTTCCATTTCGACACTGAATCTAAAGCCGCACAATAAACACTCTTCAATGGTTCCTCCATAGTGACATCTCCATGATTACTTCCTGCCTTCCATCTGAAATCTTGATGTTATTATAATCACATGATTGCAACCTACCTATTATTACTGAACAAGTCACAAACATGGCGCCTTCGCACAGGACTAAGAACTCAGACATTCTCCGTAATTATTCCGAGTTACCAGTGGTCCATAGGTAATATTTATGCCATGTGAATAGGGCATAAGTTTAGTATTTATAATATAGCAATTCGTGTACCCCAAATATTACAGGCTAGTTTCTTTTCCATTATCCCAAAGTCACACAGTTGTTCCTTGCAGCGGGATGATGTAAAAAATCATAATGCAAAACACATTCTTTTCTTCATTTTCTTGACTATATTCTAGAGATTATTCAGGAAAAGCAAATGCCTACAGTGGTTTTGTGTGCCATATTTTAACAACAACGACTCTAGAGGATCAACTTCTTTAATACCACAATGCTATGGAATCTCATATTTGAGACATCTGGCTAGAACAGACTCTCCTCAGCAAAGTCAGGATTAATAATTTAAACAATGGCATCCAATATAATCCTCCCTGGCTGTGCCATTGATAACAATGGCCACACCAGCAGTGTGACCCAGTCTACAACTCATTTAAAGCTGCCCTGAAAAAGAAATTGTTGTAGGCTAGTTGTGCTCTCCTCTCCGGCAGTTCAACACACCCATTCTCCAGGGATCACACTGATCTAAGTAAGGGCTGGAGAGAAGACAAGATTAAGGGAGGACGCCTTCTCTGCTCAGACCAGACCAGAGTTAATGAGATATTTGCACTGTCTCGCATTCTGAAAGATATGTGGGATGACAGCACGCCATACAAAGTCTGTAAATGATTGATACGACACATTTAATCTCCCAATCTCTTAAATTTCAACATATACTTACTAAAACTTCCACATGCAAAGTAACCATAACTGTTAATATATGTGGTTCAAATACATTTTTAACACATGAATGTATGTGCACAAGTACCAGAACATATTCAAACCACTTAAAAGTTAGCATTTCCTTTCAGAGAGCTTTTATTTCTTTACTATTATCCTGTACTTCTGTTAACATCTTAGCCCAGATATCACTTGAACACATCAGTCAGACTAAACATCACCTAGCTAACATGAAATTAGATGAAAGCCATAACTAGCACTTAAGACATTCCGTTTTGAAAGTCACATTAGGTACCTTCAATTATTCTGTCTTCATGTGAATATTACTGATCTATTCATTTACACTGATGGTAAAAAATACATGAGATTCTATCGACGTTTGCAATGGTGAGAAAGAAAACTAAATAATTTTTAAAAAACCGTCAGAGACCACATGAGACACACGCGTTACTAATTATACTGTTAACAGAATTTTAATTGTTGAGCTTAACTTTAAAATAGCTGAAAACTGGCGATGGCTTTAAGGCCTTTTGGCTTTGTCGAGGCCCCTCTTTAACCCAGGTTCCAGCCAAGTTAGCTTAGATGCTAACATCCAAAGCCAGTCCTATATACTACATGTAGCCTGAGCGGTGAATATAGCGTTAGCTTCGAGGCTAGTTTTTAGTACATGCCAAAATGCTAAACAGTGACATGTATTTTATCACCTTAAACATTGACAGAGTTAGAGTTAGCTTGTAAAATATCTGTTTTAACCCATCCCGGTTATGAAACTGTCAAAAACACGAACCGGTATTTCCCGAGAATGGGACTTTCTGGCGATTTAGCTAGCTGTGCCTTGCTAGCTCGCTAGCTAGCTAGCGGGGTTAGTTAGCGTGTTAGCTGGTGAAAAATCGACACAGAAAATTAGACAAATAAGTTAACGGTCGCCAAATGCTTTTAGATGCAGCGGAGACAAACGGGGCATGTGTGACAAGTCATGGTTTGTTTGTGGAATGCATGTCTTACCCTTGTGCCTCGTTCAAAGCCCTATTCAACAGCTCTCTTTGTCTGCAAAAAATGGCTATTAAGAGAAGTCAGGCATAGATCCCCCTGGCGGACCACGGCGTCGGATGAAAGCACTAAACCTCCACGGCTACTTCTTGACGGTATCATCCCTGTAGTTGGAAAAGAATCCTTAAATAAACACTGGGGTTCTGTTCCAAACTAAATGGCCGTTTAAATGTGCCGAAAGCCCGTTGTCCGTCATGGTGGGGGTCTTCTTTTTCTGCCGTGGTCGCCGCTGCCTGGAGCAGCCAATATGACGGCGGTCTCCGCAGACGGAGCCGGAGAAGCGGACGGCGTCACGGCAGGGGGAGCGACTGACGGCCGCCCGGCCCAATGGACGACCAAGGAAGGACGGCCACTTCCGACGCCACGCGCGGATAGGGATTACCCACGAGCTGGATCCCCCTGATAGGCGGCTGGCGTCTCCAATGAACGGCCAGAGATGGACTAGTCTGTCCCCTGGAAGAGAGATGGAAACGTGGAGGTGAAGAAGAAGTGATGCTGGTGGAGAGAGAGAGAGAGAGAGAGAGAGAGAGAGAGAGAGAGAGGGAGGGAGAGAGAGGGAGGGAGAGGGGAGGGTGACGTCATCCAG
>CM035797.1:3852011-3874511 GCA_020466265.1 Siphamia tubifer
TAGCGTTGGTCTAGTGTTGGTCTAGTGTTGGCCTAGTGTTGGTCTAGTGTTGGTCTAGTGTTGGCGTAGTGTTGGTGTAGTGTTGGTCTAGTGTTGGTCTAGTGTTGGCCTAGTGTTGGCCTAGTGTTGGCCTAGTGTTGGCCTAGTGTTGGCCCATTTATTCATAATTATATAATTATAATTATAATTTGTCATTCCTACTTTTTAATTTCATGTTTTTAACCAGTGTTTTTATTTTTTGAGGATTATTATGGTGGTTTATTGGATCTTGTTTTTGTTGACCTAAATGTTATTTATTTATCTTTTTAATTCTCTGTGCTGCTGTTATTGAAGAATAGTTTAAACTTTAAACACTAAGCACTTTTTTGTCTTTGACACTTGATCACATACTTTCTGAACAGCTTTCAGTGTGTGTTCTTTAGTAATTTGTTACTAAGTGAAATCATTATTTCTGAAAAACAAATCTATCAACAGATAGAAACAAAGGAACCTTGACCTTTGACCCATAACTGAAATACATTGAATTTTTGTTGTTACTTATTGTTCAGTTTAAACCGGAGACACTTTTAATGGGCTGGAAAATACAGACTGCCACCTGGTGGCTGCAGAATGGAAACAACTTTATATGGAATATATATGTATGTATGTTACAGTAGAGATGGCAATTGTCATGTCTACCAGGGGCAGTTAGTCATAGTCAGACTAGGCGGTCGCCTAGGGCACCAGATTCTTGGTGGCGCCAAGTCCCACAGAATGAGAAAATTAAGATACTGTATTTACTGGACTATAAGGTGAACTGAAAAGACTTTAATTTTCTCCAAAAACCACCTATATGGTGGTGCAGTGGTTAACATTAGCATTAGCATTAGCATTCGTGTCTCACAGCAAGAGGGTCCCTGGTTCTATTCCCAGTGACTTAGAATTTTCACTCTTTATTTCATAATTTTGCCTCAAACTCAAAAACTTATGGATAGATTTTGATGAAATGTTCAGGGTAGGTTTGTAATGAGGAGATCTGGTGGTGATTACAATTTGGTGGTGATTGTATGTGTGTGTGTGTGTGTGTGGGGGGGGTCCTACCGTGGCAGAGGTCTATGCTCTCAGAGTGCTATACATTTTTAATAGTTTTAATATGTCATTGTTTTTTTGAGTTAGTTTATTTTTTGCTATGAAGGGAATGATTTAATAAGTTTTTATGGACAAAATATAATTAAGTACAGAAGAGGATTAGGGGCGACTGTGAAAAACAAACCAAAAAAAACAAAGGTCATGGTTTATTCTGAGATCAAAGTCAGGAATCTCAGGAAAAAAAAGTCAAAATTCTGACTTTTTTCTCAGATTTCTGACTTTAATTCTGACTCAGAATAAACCGTGACCCTTTTTAAAAAAAATTTACATTTTTTACAGTGGCCCTAATCCTCTTCTGTAGTTAACATCAGTCTGTGATTCAGATATATTTTAAGGCACTGAAAGTCCACCACTGATAAAAAATATGAATACCATTAAAAGTGAGTGTGGGTTGTTATGACACTGTTGATCCAGTAGGTGAAGCTGCTGCTGCATTTATTAAACCTTTTAAGCCACAAGTGTCAAACTCCAGTCCACTCCAGTTTTTTTTATTTTATTTTATTTTTTATATTTCTCTCTTCCATCACACATGATTCAGCTTAACCCTTTAACTCCTGAGACTTTAGCAGCAAAAAAAACAAACAAAAAATAACTAAAATGAGCAAAAATGAACAAAGTCATCAATAAAATGAACAGAAATGAATAATAAACCAATGAAATAATTTGTAACATGAACAAAGTAAGATACAAATAGAACAAAACTAAAGGCAAAAAAATGCATAGGTCCTCGACCCTGCAGGCTCGTTCCCTAATAATCAAATAAAAATAAAATGTAGAAAATAAACACAATCAACAAAAACTAATACATATTTACAAAATTATAAATACAAAAATACAAAAAAAAAAACTAGTATTGAAAGTATTAAACCATACATTCAGAAGGTGTCATTTAATAAGCAGAAGTCTGATCATGATGGAATAGTTTCCATGGTGATGGAAGAGGGAAACATCTAAACCATGCAGAACACAGACCCCCCAAGACTGGAGTTTGACACCCCTGTTTTAAACTATGGAAGTTTAATTAAAAAAAAAAACTGTTCAATTCTTCAGAAATATAAAAATAAAACACAGTTAAATGTGATAAATTACACACATTCTGTACTGCAGTAGAAGTACTAATACTGGTGTGAGTAAAAAGTAGAAGTACTGATTAAACTCTACTGAAGTAAAAGTTAAAAAAAATACAACTGCTTAATTGTAATAAAATAATATAAAAAGTAAAACTACATCTGATAAAAATTTTTTTCCATGAATGAAATTATATTTATTTAAGCAGGAAAAATCAGAAAAATGTCAAATGTATCTAAAAAAATAAATCCTTTAAAAGTGAATTAGTGTGAAGAAAATGTGTCTGATCAGGTCACAGGTACTGAGTTTAATGGATATGGACAGAAAATGTAGGACAAACAGGGAAGAAAAAAGTGACATTTGAGATTAAAAAGTCATCATTTTTTACATAAAAGTCAAAAATATGAGATTAAAAGGTCAAAACAATTGATGAAAATGTATAATTTTGACATGCTGCTGCTGAGTACAGAAGACATGTGTCGATGAAAGGGTTAAAATCATGTGTGTGACTTTACTGTCATCACTTCCTCTGGTTAAAAACTTTTCTGAACATTTTTCATGACTGTGCTGAAAAAAAAAACACAAACTGACCAACGTTATCATCATGTGTTTGTTTTCTTTAAAAAGAAAAGTGAAAATATGAGATAAAATGTCCCAAACATGAAATAAAAATGTATAATTTTGACATAAAAGTGAAAAATATGAGATAAAAATAAAAAAATAAAGTTGTGATAAAAAGTCAAATGTAACAGAAAACAGAAAAAGTCATAATTCTAACATATATGAGACACTGACCAACATTATCATCACAGCGTTAGTTAAAGTTACTAATGACTTATTATTAGCCGCTGACATCGCATTAATATGGGTCCTGGTGTTATTAGACCTTAGTGCAGCCTTTGACACCATTGACCACAGTATCTTAGTGCACAGATTAGAATATGATATAGGTATTAGAGGAGCAGCCCTCTGCTGCTTTAAATCATATTTATCTAATCGCTACAAATTTGTTTACGTTAATCAACAATCATCGCAGTCCTCCAGAGTTAATTATGGCGTGCCCCAAGGGTCAGTCCTTGGGCCTATTTTGTTTACACTATATATACTCCCTTTAGGTAACATCATTAGAAATCATGGCATTAATTTTCATTGTTATGCAGATGACACACAGCTATATTTATCGATTAAACCTGATCAGACCAGACAAATAGATAAACTAAGTACATGTGTCCAAGACATAAAGACTTGGATGAGTGCCAATTATCTTTTATTGAACCCTGAAAAAACTGAAGTCATTATAATAGGCCCTAAAAATGTGACTAACTGACCAGATAGTTACTTTAGACAAGTTAAGTGTAACATCCAGTGCCACAGTTAAACATTTAGTTTTATCACCCCTGTGCTCCAAACCCTGACCCCTAACCCTATCACCAATGTGCTCCAAACCCTGACCTCTGACCCCTAACCCTATCACCCCTGTGCTCCAAACCCTGATCCCTGACCCCTAACCCTATCACCCCTGTGCTCCAAACCCTGACCCCTGACCCCTAACCCTATCACTCCTGTGCTCCAAACCCTGACCCCTGACCCCTAACCCTATCACCCCTGTGCTCCAAACCCTGACCCCTGACCCCTAACCCTATCACCAATGTGCTCCAAACCCTGACCTCTGACCCCTAACCCTATCACCCCTGTGCTCCAAACCCTGATCCCTGACCCCTAACCCTATCACCCCTGTGTTCCAAACCCTGACCCCTGACCCCTAACCCTATCACCCCTGTGCTCCAAACCCTTCACTGTATTCCAGTTGAGTTTAGAATTAAATTTAAAATCCTCCTCCTTACATATAAAACCATTAATGGTATGGGTTAGGGTTAGGGGTCAGGGGTCAGAGGTTAATGGTATGGGCCCCTCTTATCTTAAAGATGATCTGGTTCTGTACCAGCCCAATAGAACCCTTCGTTCTCAGAATGCAGGTTTATTAAAAGTTCCCAGGGTTTGTAAAAGTACAGTAGGAGCTAGAGCAGGGGTCTGCAACCCTGGTCCTAGAGAGCCGCTATCCTGCATGTTTTAGATGTTTCCCTCTTCCAACACACCTGACAGACATTATCAGTCTTCTGCACAGCTTGATGATAGGCTGATCATCTGAATCAGGTGTGTTGGAAGAGGGAAACATCTAAAACATGCAGGATAGTGGCTCTCTAGGACCACAGTTGCAGACCCCTGAGCTAGAGCCTTTAGTTACCATGGTTACTGTCTTATGGAACCAGCTTCCATTTAATATTAAAGTGGTCGACACAGTCTCTACATTTAAAATTAGGTTGAAAACATTCCTGTTTGAGAAAGACTATGGTCAGGTTAGTTAAAAACAGACTGAAGTCACAGTTCAGTCTAAGCTGCGCTAGGAGATAGAATGATGGAGGAAGTACAGACACTGAGTTCTTTCTCTTTTTCTCTCTCTCCCTTTCTTTCTCTCTCGCACCTGTTTTTGTCATTTTTATAACCTATCTTTCATACCAAGTCTGTTTATGGCTAGTCACCTGGTGCCCCCCCCCTCTCTCTTGACAGTGTCTGCGTGGGAGGCATGGATGACAGGATCTGTGGTAACTCGCCTGTGCTGACCTCCTCCCTTGCCTGTCTGGTGTCTGGACCAGCCCCCCCCCCCCCCCCCCCCCCCTCCTTCATCTATAAATGGACGTTCATCTATAGTCTGTCCGTCCATGGGAGCAGATCTGTCCTTCAGTGTGGTTCTACCCAAGATTTATTCTTTTTCCCACTGGGTTTGGAAGTTTTTTCTGCTGAGAAGGAGGGTCTAAGGACAGGGGGGGGGGGGGGGTCTAAGGACAGGGGATGCTTGGGTCTTTTCATATATCTCTGTAGTTGATTGTGTTTTTGTAAAACCCTGTGAGATGACTTTGTTGTGATTTGGGACTTTATAAATAAAATTGAATTGAAGTGAATCATATGTTTGTTTGTTTGACTCTTACTTCATGGTCTTCTGCTTCAGTCGTGTCCAGTCTTTACCGTCCCTTTACAATCAGCTGACACATGATCATGTGACCTACACTGTGGTGGTGGTGGTTTGAGTCAAAGGTGGTAAAAGTACTCACATCCTGTACTTCATTAGTTCTGAAAAATATGAGATAAAGTCAAAAAAATATGATATAAAAACATATACATTTTGACAGAAAAAGTAAAAAAAGAGATAAAAAGTGAAAAATATCAGATAAAAATGCATAATTTTCACAGAAAAGTAGAAAATATGAGATAAAAACAAAAAATGAGATAAAAATGTATAATGTTGACATAAAAGGTGAAAAAATATCAGATAAAAAGTGAAAAATATGAAATAAATGTGAAATAAATTGTGGTAAAAAGTCAAAATTATGAGAAAAAAAGGTAGAATTCTGAAACATGAGACACTGACCAACATTATCATCATGTGTTTGTTTGACTCTTACTTCATATGGTGTTCAGTCGTGTCCAGTCTTTACCGTCCCTTTACAGTCAGCTGACACATGATCATGTGACCTACACTGTGGTGGTGGTTTGAGTCAAAGGTGGTAAAAGTACTCACATTAAGTACTTAAGTAGAAGTACAGCTACTTTTGTGAAAAAAAATACTGTGGTAAAAGTAAAAGTACACTGTAGATTTTGCAGTGTTAATTTGGAGACAATGGGACCAAATACACTCTAGAAAAAGTTAAATAAACTCTCTAAGTGTTGATTTAACACTGCAAAATTTACTGTGTACTGATTCAACTGGATCAGTTTGAAATGTTAGTTTGTAGTTAGAGAAAACATTTCAAACTGATCCAGGATCTGTTCTGGATCTGTTCAGGGTCTGTTCTGGATCTGTTCTGGATCTGTTCTGGATCTGTTCTGGATCTGTTCAGGGTCTGTTCTGGATCTGTTCTGGATCTGTTCAGGGTCTGTTCTGGATCTGTTCTGGATCTGTTCAGGGTCTGTTCTGGATCTGTTCTGGATCTGTTCAGGGTCTGTTCTGGATCACCACCAAAATCTAATCATTTGTTCATTGTGACACTAACAACACATACTGAAAACTGTATCAAAATCCATTCAGAAACTTCAGAAATTCCTGCTGACAGACAGACAGACAGATAGACAGACAGAGAGTCAGACAGACAGACAGAGAGTCAGACAGACAGATAGACAGACAGAGAGTCAGACAGACAGATAGACAGACAGAGAGTCAGACAGACAGACAGATAGACAGACAGAGAGTCAGACAGACAGATAGACAGACAGAGAGTCAGACAGACAGACAGATAGACAGACAAAACACATCTTCAAACCTTTGAAAAATACATGTTTTGCGTAACACCTGTTTCCTGTTTGCTTTATGGGGACTTCCTGGGAAAAAAATAAATTAAAGTATTAAAAGGACCACATCATTTCTATTTCACTAGTGAAGACCTTTATTTATATTTAACCCTTGTGTGGACCTGAATTTTGGTCCCCATAGTGTGACTGTGTTAACATATTAATGTCCCCATAAAGACAGGAATACAAGCACACACACACACGCACACACACACACGCATACACACACACGCACACACATGCCCTTCACCAAACGTCCCCACTCAGTCTAAAGTGTGCCATATTTCAGACAGATGAGTCCTCCCAACAGTTGAATTCCTTCAGGATCCTCAGATTAAAGACACGTGGATGGAGAAGGTGACTTTATAAACTGATGGAAAGAACGTTAGCTACAGAATTAGCATAGATATTAAAAAAGACATCAGTATGATCCATCTACTGCTCACTGCATCATCAAACCTCATGGGGACGTCCTCCAACATCATGTAACTAACATAATAAATCTGTCTAATACACACACATGGAAGTGGGCAATAGGTTATATACTGTGTTTGTCTGGTGTTTTTATCTGTGTATCATCATATTAAACTATAAATATTTACAAATATATACATGTGGTTATTAGGACTTTATTAAAGCAACAAACATAATGTTGAACTGAGACTTTTACACAGAACTGTGGACTTTATATCATTTACATTAATGAAAGATAGTCACACAAATATATACTATGATATATATATATATATATATATATATATATATATATATATATATATATATATATATATATATATATATATATATATATATATATATATATATATAATTTTATATTTATATATATAATTTTATTTATTTGAGTATTTGTTTAGTTATTTATTCAAATATTTATGGATTTATGGATTCATAATTGAGTTTTTTTTGTCATATTTAATAATTAAATACAAGCAGAATTAAATGTAGAAATAAATAAATAAATAAAGACATTTTAGAACACATGCATAATTGAGGAATGAATAAATAATTATTAAAATGTAGAAATGAATACATAAAACATAATCATTTCATAATTTGTTTATTCATTTATTTATGCATTTTATTTATTCAAGTATTTATTTATTTACTTATTTAGTCAGAATTGTGTCAGTTTTGTCATATTTAATTATTAAATAAAAACTGAATTAAATGTATATATAAATGAATAAATACACAAATAAATAAATCAGGAAATGCAAAATGTATAAATAAGTGTATAAATAAATAAATACATTTTAGAAAGCATGTATAATTGAGGAAATAAATAAGTATTAAAATGTTGAAATAAATACATAAAACATAATTAGTGAATTATTTGTTTATTCATTTATGCATTCATTTATACATTTTATTTGTTCCAGTATTTATTTATTTACTTACTTATTTATAATTTAGTCATATGTTTTCCCTCTTGTGAAAATAAAAACAGCTGTTGTTGTTTGCAGGATCAACTTCCTGTGCAGTAGCTCTCCTGGTGTCACGTGCTCCTGTTTGGTCATGTGACTTTCCAGACCCCCCCCCCCCCCGCGCTCCTCCAGCCCCGCCCAGCTCCAGTGCAACACCTTCAGCAGTAGTACCACCTACTACATATATGATGTCATTGTTGTTTGGTCACGTGAGCCGCTGCAGCAGCTGTCAAATGTGATGATAGCAGGAGAATCCTCGGCCCCGCCCCCCCCCGCCGCTGATTGGACGGTTCACAGGTGTCTAGGGACCATCAACAAAAGATGATTCTGTGGAGGAAACATGTTCAGCCTGAAAGAAAAACTGGAGGAAAACTAAGAAAATCACAGGGTTTATTCCAGCTGCAGAAAAACTGATTTGTTTAAACTATATAGTTTTATTAAATACATAAAACAGATTTATTTAAACTGTACAGTTTTATTAATTATATTTTATTGTTTATTGTATACAGGGCTAGTTCTGGTCAATGTGGTGCCCTAGGCCAACACTAGGCCAACACTAGGCCAATACTAGGCCAACATTAGACTAACACTAGGCCAACATTGGGCCAACACAAGACTAACACTAGGCAACAATACACTAACACTAGACCAACACTAGACTAACACTAGGCAACACTACACTAACACTAGGCCAACACTAGACTAATACTAGGCAACACTACACTAACACTAGGCCAACACTAGACTAACACTAGGCCAACACTAGACTGACACTAGGCCAACACTAGACTAACACTAGGCCAACACTACACTAACACTAGGCCAACACTAGACTAACACTAGGCCAACACTGGACTAACACTAGGCCAACACTAGACTAATACTAGGCAACACTACACTAACACTAGGCCAACACTAGACTAACACTAGGCCAACACTAGACTAACACTAGGCAACACTACACCAACACTAGGCCAACACTAGACTAACACTAGGCCAACACTAGACTGACACTAGGCAACACTACACTAACACTAGGCCAACACTAGACTAACACTAGGCCAACACTAGACTGACACTAGGCAACACTACACTAACACTAGGCCAACACTAGACTAACACTAGGCCAACACTAGACTAACACTAGGCAACACTACACTAACACTAGACCAACACTAGACTAACACTAGGCCAACACTAGACTAACACTAGGCAACACTACACTAACACTAGGCCAACACTAGACTAACACTAGGCCAAAACTAGACTAACACTAGGCCAACACTAGATTAACACTAGGCCAACACTAGACTGACACTAGGCCAACACTTGACTAACACTAGGCCAACACTCAACTAACACTAGGCCAACACTAGACTAACACTAGGCAACACTACACTAACACTAGGCCAACACTAGACTAACACTAGGCCAAAACTAGACTAACACTAGGCCAACACTAGATTAACACTAGGCCAACACTAGACTGACACTAGGCCAACACTAGACTAACACTAGGCCAACACTCAACTAACACTAGGCCAACACTCAACTAACACTAGTCCAACACTAGGCCAACACCCCTCTTTCCTTTTAGTGTAATTCTAAATCATACTAATAATAATAAAATTACATTTCATTTCTATAGTGCTTTTCATGGCACTCAAAGTCGCTTTACATGCAGTAAAACAGAAGAGTAAAAGTCCAACAACAACAAAAACAAACAGTAGAAAACAGAGCAATCAATAAATTAAAGCAGACAGAATAAAAAGTAATCAAACATTAAAAGCAATCTTGAATAAATGAGTTTTTAAAAGGGATTTAAATAAAAGTGTAGAGGTCGGAACAGTGACAGTGAGTTCTGGAGGTTTGGGGCAGTAACAGAAAAGGCTCCGCCCCCCCAGGTTCGGTGCTTGGTTTTGGGCGGTGGGGCGAGGAGGTGTGCAGAAGAGGATCTGAGGCTGCTGGAGGGGACATGAGGTGTTAGGAGGTCAGTGAGGTAGGGGGGCGGGGCCTTTATGGGTGAGGAGGAGGAGCTTAAATGTGATTCTATATTTGAGGGGCGGAGCCAGTGAAGATGTCGGAGGACAGGAGTGATGTGTGGGCGAGGAGACGAGCTGCAGAGTTCTGGATGAACTGGAGTTTATTGAGGTGTTTGGAGGGAAAACTATAGAGAAGATACTGCAGTAATGGAGTGTGGAGGTGATGAAAGTGTAAATGTGACCCACCACCAGTAAACCAGGCATAAGTGTGTGTAAATCCAAACTGAGTTATGTGTGTATCTTGGTAGAGTGGAAACTAAGGTTTAAGATGGTGAAAAAATGATGTTTCTATCACAAGTAGAACCAAAGTTATGGTCATTTTAATATCCACATTTGGACATATTTTACAATTTGCATATTTTTAGATATTGTCCGTTAAAGTTTTGGACTGTTTTGGGGTAGGAAGTCCTTAGCAACGCATAATAATTTGTATCCGATTGACACAAATTGTTGACAGATGTTAAAGGACACTCTGATGGACATGTCACAGAAGTTTTATATATTATAATAATAGGACAGAAGTGTGACGTATTATAATCATTTGGATTACACCATTGGACAGAACATTCAATATAAGCTTTTACCTCGTACCAAACACTTGGGTGTTTACCCACGGAACGGAGATCGTTTTGTTCGGCGAAAAGAGGTGGAAGTCGTCTTTGTCTTTGCTCAGCAATACCTGAACTTTTGTCGCCGCTTAAATAATTGACTCAATAAACACCTTTATTGATTGGATTTCAATGTAATGACCACAGGAACTGAACATAGAGGTGTTAAGGTACCGTTTTTTGATAAGGTGTAAACACTAATAACAAATCACCTTCCAGCCTAAATTTGGCTGTAGCTCTGAACGGCTCAGCGCGACTTATGCCTGGTTTCGTGGTGGCGGGTCACAAATAAGTGTTTGTGTGGTGGAGAGGGAGAGAGATGGACGGATGTGGGTGATGTTTTTGAGGTGAAGAAAGGATGTTTTGGTGACCTGTTTGATGTGTTGAGTGAAGCTGAGGGTACTGTCAAATATGATGCTAAGGTTGTGAGTGTGGAGAGAGAGAGAGTTAGGGAAGTGTTGTCAAAGGAGACACATAAGGGAGGGATGGATTGGGTTAGGGATCAGGGGCCAATGATTAGGAGGTTAGATTTTTCACTCTTTAGTTTGAGGTAGTTGGTTTGCATCCAGGTTTTTATTTCAAAGAGGCAGTTGGAGAGGGAGGAGGAAGTGATGGTTTTGGAGAAAATGTAGAGTTGAATGTCATCGGCATAACAGTGGAATTTTACAACGTGGCGTCAGATGATATTGCTAAGGAGGAGGATGTAGATGATGAAAGGTAGGGGACCAAGCACCGAACCTTGGGGGACACCTTGGATGGAGGAGGACTAATTGTTGATGTGTATGAATGTGTATGAATTGTTGACGGGTGGTGAGGGAGGAAGTGAACCAGGTCAGAACCAGTGATGTTGATTCTAAATGATCATGTGTATCTGATGGAGTACGTACTGAGTGTCCATGAATAATCACTGTTAATGTTAAGTTTAATGATTTATTTACTGTATTTTCACACTATAAGGTGAACTGGATTATAAGGAGCATTAAGTGAAGATAAACACGAACAATAACTATAAACATTGTTGAGTTGGAACACAACAAAAAACACTGATTCTGATAAATAAAACTTTAAAAGAGTCTAAAGTATGAGATAAAAATCTAAATTCCAAGTCACTAAACACAACCAGAACTAGAAAAGAGTGCAGACCTCTGCTAACATAACCCACCCCCTACCCCCCACCCCCACATCACCACCAAAATGTAATCAGTTCTAGGGTTCACTATTAACAACCTACAATGAAAATGTAATCAAAATCCATCCATACATTTGTGAGTGATATTGCTAACTAACAGACAGACAGACAGACACACAGACACACAGACCCACAGACAGACAGACCCACAGACAGACAGACACACACACAGACATAACCTCCTTGGTGGAGGTAATTAATCCATATATTAGTTTCACTTAGCCTAGGATCTAGACTGTCCCCAGTGGCCGCAAATGGTATTTGCTACGGGACAGTCTAGAAAGTCTAGGCGAATTTGTGGACGGGATAACCGCTGTCTGTCAAATTTACACAACGCCACGCTATTGGATGGGTAACCAGTCAGAGCCAACTAATCAGAGCGATGAACATGATTCCGGTCTCCCGTACACTATTTGGCACCGGCCGCTTTGGATCTCCTCCGGGTCGCCTTTGCCGAGTTGTGCTGCTCGTATTCCCAGTTTTTCGGCCACTTGCAACTGGTCATCCATTAGGGCTAAAAGGGGTGACACAACGATCACCAGCGGGTTGTGCAGACCCATG
This sequence comes from Siphamia tubifer, assembly GCA_020466265.1. Taxonomy (NCBI): domain Eukaryota; kingdom Metazoa; phylum Chordata; class Actinopteri; order Kurtiformes; family Apogonidae; genus Siphamia; species Siphamia tubifer. The sequence continues at coordinate 3,864,397 of CM035797.1, forward strand.
CGTCGTCCCACTAGCGGAGCCAGCTGATAAATCAAACTTTTGCCATACCCGGTGGGCAAAACTCCGACAACGTCCCTTTTTTCCAAAAACAGCTTAAGTGCCGTTTTCTGCTCCTCTCGCAGGGAAAACTGTAATTTTAAATCACCTAGCGTTGCTGCCAAAGCCAGCTCCAATGGTTGTTCCTGGTGATGAGCCATGTTGTCTAGCAGCTAGCAACTGGTGTTACGGCAATGTGTGCTAGCTGCTACGTCTCTGCGACTACAACATTACGTGTCGTATTTGTGTCGTCGTGAGGCAGGGCGGGCTCCAATCCCGCCCCTCGTGATTTGATTGGTCCGGTCCATTTTGGATTTTCAGATCCTAGGCTGTCTAGTCTGTCTCCCCGTAGCAAATACCATTTGCGGCCACTGGGGACAGACTAGATCCTAGGCTAAGTTTCACTGTCAGTAAATATAGTCCAGTAAATACATTATCTTAATATTATAATTATGTGGGACTTGGCGCCACCAAGACATGTGGTGCACTAGGCGACTGCCTAGTCTGAGTATGACTAACACTAACACTGACCCTGATTCTATATTCCAGTGTGCTGTTTATTTGTTATTAATCTCACCCAACATTAGTAATCACTGTGTGTGTGTGTGTGTGTGTCCACAGAGACATATCACGCTATAACTTAATGAATACTGTAGATATCACCCTGAAATTACATGGACATATACATATAGCTAATATGCATCAGATGCTATGATCCATTTGAGTAAAGGTCAAAGGTCAAGGGCACAATTAACTAAAAGGTCAAAATCACATTATTGGTTCTAATTAAAGAACAGGTTGTCATAGAAACCTGAGATTGACACAAAACACAAAACAGAAAGGCGTTTTTGTTCATTTTATTGATGACTTTGACCATTTTTGTTCATTTTATTGATGACTTTGGTCATTTTTGTTCATTTTGTTGCTTAATCTAATGATCTTTTACCATAGAACTGCTAAAGTCTCAGGAGTTAAAGGGTTAAACTGAATCATGTGAAAGAGGGAAATATCTAAAACATGCAGGACACCAGCCCTGGAGGACCACAGTTTGACACCCCTGACCTCCAGTATTATTTATGTCAGTACAAACACACACAGCTTCACAAATACACTTGTGCTCATCAAATTTCAATTCTTTACAAATGTACAAGGTCATAAACAAAGTCCTGTATCTGCTCCATCTTCTGAAGAACAAAACTACTGAACTGAATAAAACCATTTGGATTTACAGTTAGTTTATGTTCAGTAAGTTATAAATAATAAAAAAAAGTCTCTTTTTCTTCTTCAGTTTTCTGTTTTTATGTGATAACCTTCAACTTTAATCTGACTTTTAATGAACATTTACATGATCAGTAATATAAATATAGGAAGAGACTAGCCTAGGCAAATGTATTTGTATATCACATTTCATGTACAGGACAACTCAATGTGCTTTACACAAAAACAAAAACAGAAGAAAATTAAAATGATAAAGATACATTAAAAGACAATTAAAATAGAGACATAAAAACATTTAAAAGCAAATAATAATCTAAGTCAAAGCTCCAGTGAACAATAATGTTTTCATCTGATTTAAATGAACTGACAGTTTGAGCAGACCTGAGGTGTTAACACTAGTTAACATTAGTTAACACTAGTTAACAGTAGTTAACAGTAGTTAACATTAGTTAACAGTAGTTAACAGTTGTAAACAGTAGTTAACATTAGTTAACACTAGTTAACAGTAGTTAACAGTTGTTCTCAGTCCTCAGGTATTAACAGTAGTTAACATTAGTTAACACTAGTTAACAGTAGTTAACAGTTGTTAACAGTAGTTAACATTAGTTAACAGTAGTTAACAGTTGTTCTCAGTCCTCAGGTATTAACAGTAGTTAACATTAGTTAACACTAGTTAACAGTAGTTAACAGTAGTTAACAGTAGTTAACAGTTGTTCTCAGTCCTCAGGTATTAACAGTAGTTAACATTAGTTAACACTAGTTAACAGTAGTTAACATTAGTTAACAGTAGTTAACACTAGTTAACATTAGTTAACAGTAGTTAACACTAGTTAACATTAGTTAACAGTAGTTAACAGCAGTTAACATTAGTTAACACTAGTTAATAGTAGTTAACATTAGTTAACAGTAGTTAACATTAGTTAACAGCAGTTAACAGCAGTTAACATTAGTTAACACTAGTTAACAGTAGTTCACAGTAGTTAACATTAGTTAACAGTAGTTAACAGTCATTCTCAGACCTCAGGTATTAACAGTAGTTAACATTAGTTAACACTAGTTAACAGTAGTTAACAGTTGTTCTCAGTCCTCAGGTATTAACAGTAGTTAACATTAATTAACATTAGTTAACACTAGTTAACATTAGTTAACAGTCATTCTCAGACCTCAGGTATTAACAGTAGTTAACATTAGTTAACACTAGTTAACAGTAGTTAACGGTTGTTCTCAGACCTCAGGTATTAACAGTAGTTAACATTAATTAACATTATTTAACACTAGTTAACAGTAGTTAACAGTCATTCTCAGACCTCAGGTATTAACAGTAGTTAACATTAGTTAACACTAGTTAACAGTAGTTAACAGTTGTTCTCAGTCCTCAGGTATTAACAGTAGTTAACATTAATTAACATTAGTTAACACTAGTTAACAGTAGTTAACAGTCATTCTCAGACCTCAGGTATTAACAGTAGTTATCAGTAGTTAACATTAGTTAACAGTAGTTAACAGTTGTTCTCAGTCCTCAGGTATTAACAGTAGTTAACATTAATTAACATTAGTTAACACTAGTTAACAGTAGTTAACAGTCATTCTCAGACCTCAGGTATTAACAGTAGTTAACATTAGTTAACACTAGTTAACAGTAGTTAACAGTTGTTCTCAGTCCTCAGGTATTAACAGTAGTTAACATTAATTAACATTAGTTAACACTAGTTAACAGTAGTTAACAGTCATTCTCAGACCTCAGGTATTAACAGTAGTTAACATTAGTTAACACTAGTTAACAGTAGTTAACGGTTGTTCTCAGACCTCAGGTATTAACAGTAGTTAACATTAATTAACATTAGTTAACACTAGTTAACAGTAGTTAACAGTCATTCTCAGACCTCAGGTATTAACAGTAGTTAACATTAGTTAACACTAGTTAACAGTAGTTAACAGTTGTTCTCAGTCCTCAGGTATTAACAGTAGTTAACATTAATTAACATTAGTTAACACTAGTTAACAGTAGTTAACAGTCATTCTCAGACCTCAGGTATTAACACTAGTTAACAGTAGTTAACAGTTGTTCTCAGACCTCAGGTATACAGGTAGTTTGTTCCACAGGTGAGGAGCAGAACAACTGGATGATTATGAACTTTGTTTGGTTCTAGTTTTGGGAACACACAGTAAACCTGTTCCTGATGACCTATGACCTCAGGGCTCTGGATGCTTCATAGGGAACCAGTAGGTCTAGGATGTATTTGGGTCCAAGGTCGTTTAGTTCTTTATAGACCTGGAGTAATATTTAGAACTGTGACCTTTGACCCACAGGTAAACAATGTAAGGATTTGAGGACGGGTGTGATGTGGTCCAGTTTCCTGGTACTGGTCAGGACTCTGGCAGCAGTGTTTGGGATCAGCTGTAGTTGCCTGATTGAGTTTTTTGTTCAGACCAGTGAAGACACCATTGCAAAAATCTAACTTACTGAAAATGAATGAATGAATGAATGAGTTTTTCTGTGTCTGGTTTGGACAGTGATGTTCTTCAGGTGGTAATAGACAGACTGGGTCAGAACTTTTAAATGTTTGTTAAATTTCAGGTCTGAGTCAATAATTACACCCAAAGTTCTGTCTTGGTTTGTGGGGTTTAGTGACATGGACTCAAGGTGAGTACTGACCTTTGACCTTTCTTTTTTGGGGCCAAAAACAATCACTTCTGTTTTATCCGCATTAAGCTGGAGGAAGTTCTGGCACATCCACTCAGTGATTTGATGAATGCATTTACTCAGTGTCAGTAAGGGACTGTAATCGAGTGATGACACAGAAATATAAAGTTGTGTGTAGGACATTACTTATACATTTGTAATCTAACTCGCTTCTAGTGGCAAACTTTTTTTTTTTTTTTGCTTGAATGGTTGGTGTAGCCGTCCTCCATAGACCAGGGGTGCTCAGTCCTGGTCCTCCAGAACTACTATCCAGCATGTTTTAGACGTTTGCTCTCTTCCAACACACCTGGTGGTCATTATCAGTGTTCTGCAGAACTGGATCAGAGGTTCATCATTTAAATCAGGTGTGTTGGAAGGGGGTACATCTAAAACATGCAGGATAGTAGCTCTGGAGGACCCCTGCCATCGAGCCTCAGCCAGAACCAGTTCCAGTTTAACCGGTCCAATCACAACGCTCCATCTGTGAAGCCAGATTGTAAGACAATGACAACAGTGTAGATCACAGAAGAAGCCATGGAACAGCAGAAGAGTTGCACTTGGGCTTCTCTATGAAAGCTGAGCAGGAAGTAGCATCGAAGTGTTTTCTTTTAAAGAAAGATGTATTTGCTAGCCTAGGATCTAGTCTGTCCCCAGTGGCCGCAAATGGTATTTGTTACGGGGAGACAGACTAGACAGCCTAGGATCTGAAAATCCCAACTGGGTCGGACCAATCAAATCGAGAGGGGGCGGGATTGGAGCCCGCCCTGCCTCATGACGACACAAATACGACACGTAATGTTGTAGTCGCAGAGACGTAGCAGCTAGCACACCAAAGAGAAGAAGAAGGCGTAGCTGCTAGCTAGCACACATTGCCTTAACACCAGTTGCTAGCTGCTAGACAACATGGCTCATCACCAGGAACAACCATTTGAGCTGGCTTTGGCAGCAACGCTAGGTGATTTAAAATTACAGTTTTCCCTTCGAGAGGAGCAGAAAACGGCACTTAAGCTGTTTTTGGAAAAAAGGGATGTTGTCGGAGTTTTGCCCACCGGGTATGGCAAAAGTTTGATTTATCAGCTGGCTCCGCTAGTAGGACGACGCATGGGTCTGCACAACCCGCTGGTGATCGGCAACAGTCGTTTAGTGCCATTCTGTTTTCTACCATTCTACACTCACCAAATAGCCTACTTAACTCTGTGCTATAATCCTACTACTAGCCTGGTAGCCAAACGCCGACTAGCTAGCTAAGCTGCTGCACTCGTTTTAAGACTACATTCTGGTGTGTTCTTCCGGTGACGCTGTCTACGAAATCCATGTTCATCGCTCTGATTGGTTGGCTCTGACTGGTTACCCATCCAATAGCGTGGCGTTGTGTAAAGAGAACAGCGGTTATCCCACCCACAAATTCGCCTAGACTTTCTAGACTGCCCCCGTAGCAAATGCAGTTTGCGGCCACTGGGGACAGTCTAGATCCTAGGCTATGTATTTGCAGTTTACGTCACATTGTTCCTTGCTGTGATTGGTCAGAGCACTGGCCTATTACGTGCAGAACAGTTTGAAAGACAGCTGTTGATCGCACCCGTACGCTTCCCAGTCTATGGATCATCTCCAGTCTATGAACTCATATCATAGTCAGACTTGACAGGCTACGAAAAGACATGATTTTCGATGGAAAAAACTAGTGTTAGGAGGATGCCTCATCTCGCCCATTCTTCAATTAGAGCCAATAATGTGATTTTGACCTTTCTGCTAAATGTGACCTTGACCTTTGACCTTTTGCAGTATTGATAATTTCCTTATATGTATATATGCATCAGTGTGTGTAATATTATGATAATATATCCAGTAATGATTAAGTTATAACGTGATATGTCTATGTTTGACACATGTCACCTTTGACCTCCAGAGACCTCAAAAACTATTGGTCGTAGGTGATAACACCAATTGGGTGAGGCTAGATCAAGAGTGTTTCCAGGAGGTGTCATGGCGGCATGTATGTATGTATATTTAGAAAATATGGAAATAAAATGAACCATATTAATATTTTATGAGCTCAGGCTTTAGAAAAATTTCAAAATATCTGAGGGTTTTTAAGTATAATTTTTGTTCAAATCTTCTTGGAGCATGTCTATAGGGTAATAACATCTGAATTTGTTCAGATATAGAAGTTCCTAGTATAGGACGACAGCGCCACCATATAAACACGGTACATATGGAAACTAATGATGCAAACAACATGGCGCTATGACAACTCCTGGAAACACTCTTGATCTTAACCTCACCCAACATCAATTATGAGAATTGTAGAAATCTTCATTCTGCATCGTTTGGTACCAATCTGAAAGTTCTGTGACCCTCTGTTCTTTAATTAGAACTGATAATGTGACCTTGACCTTTGACATTTACTCAAATGGATCATTGCATCTGATGCACATTAAGTTTACGTCTATGTCCATGTCATTTCATGGTGATATGTCCAGTATTCATTGAGTTATAGGATGATATGTCTCTGCACACACACACACACACACACACACACACATACACACACACACACACACACACACACACATACACACACACACACACACACACACACACAGACACACAGACACACACACACACACACACACACACACACACACACACACACACAGACACACAGACACACACACACACACACACACACAGACACACACACACACACACACACACACACAAGAGATGATTACAATAATTAAAAAACAAAATACAGATTAAAGTATTGTTCTAAAATATTGAAAAAGCAGAAAAGTCATTTAGGAACAGCTACAAAAATAAGATGTTTATGATTTAAAACCCTTTACACACACTCCCTTAAGTTTGAATATCCACTTCTCCTTTATGCTCTCGCTCTCCCTGTCTCTCTCTCTTTGCCCCCCCCCTTCCTCCCTCTCTCTCTGTCTCCCTCCTTTCTCTCCCTCCCTCTCTTTCTCTCTCTCTTTCCCCCCTCTCTCATCCTTCTGTTTTTCCTCTAGCTCCAGCAGGAGGACTGTACTTTATCGAGAGACCCTTGCTTTAAAACCCAGACTCCGCCTCTCCACCAAAGCGCACCCTCCTCCTCCTCCTCCTCCTCCTCCTCCTCCTCCTCCTCCTCCTCCTCCTCCTCCAGCAGCAGCACAGTGCGCCAGGGAAGCCAATAGTCCAGGCGTGTGTGTGTGTGTGTGTGGGGGGGTTTGGACACTCACTCACTCACTCACTGTGGAAGCGGCGGCGGCGCGTCACGTCACGGCTGCGGAAGCGACAAAAACATTTGCGATCCTTTTATTATTAGTCTGATCCAAAGAAAGCAAGCGCGTGCCTGGGTCTGCGCAGAAAACTACTGCACAGCTGCCTTCTCCAGAACAGGAAAAGAGGAGGAAGAGGGGGAGGAGGAAAAGATGCGGCTCCAGTCCAACTCGGTGCACCGCGCCGCCCGCCTGCCGCGCTGGTGATGCCCGCTGCCGCTGCCGCTGCTGCCGCCGCTGCCGCGCAGGGATCACCGCCCAGAAGGAAGAAAGAGGAGGAAGAGGTGAAGAGGAGCAGGTCGGGAAAAACAGGAGGGCGTCTGTGGTCGAGAATGATGCTGGTAAAGTGTGGATCATGGCTAACGGAAGCGGAACTATCATGTTAAAGTGTGTGGTGGTGGGGGACGGTGCGGTGGGAAAAACGTGTCTGCTGATGAGCTATGCCAACGACGCCTTCCCTGAGGAGTATGTGCCCACCGTGTTTGACCATTATGCAGGTAGGAAAAGACACCAACACTTCCTCTGCTTTGGCCTCGAGTCCTCTGATACATACAAATATATAAATATATAAATATAATCTGAAACATGTCTTTTAATTGAGCTTCTGTGTTTTTGGAATTTAAGAGAAAATGCATAAAAATCCAACAGAGTAATGAACTGGATTCATTTGACTCTCTCTCTCCCTCCCTCTCTCTCTCTCTCTGTCTCTAACTGGCTTACATCTGTTGCTATAATCAAAACCACTTGTTTGCCTTCTTCATAGCAGAGAGGGGTTGGGGACCCTGAACCCCCCCCCCCCCCCCTTCCTTCATTCCTCCCCCTCTCTTCTTTCTTGTCTTCTCCTTCTTCACTGAATATGTTTGCATGAGAGTTTTTAAATTCCTGTTTAATCCAGAATAAAGGTTAATTCCTCTTTCAGATGAACCATGTAAACACCTAATTCCAGTTGAAAATGATAATTTACTATTAAACTGAATTCAGAATAAAATCAATGGTTTATTCTGATTTGAATTCAACTAGTATTCACAGAATGTCTAATCTCTCCCTTATTTTGTGCCAATCTCCAGTTTCTATGACAACCTGTTCTTGAATTAGAGCTAATAATTTGATTTTGACCTTTGTGCTAAATGCCACCTTGACCTTTGACCTTTTGCAATATTGATAATTCTGTTGTATGTATATATGCGTCAGTGTGTGTAATATGATAATATATCCAGTTAGAAAATGATATGTTTATGTTTGACACAGTGTTACACAAGTTAGGTTGGCCACATATCACCTTTGACCTCCAGAAAAAGTCAAAATCACATGATAAAAAAGTCTATATAATGTGATAAAGTCAAATTAATATGATAAACGCAAACAGAAACAAGTGTAAACAACCATAGAAGAAGAACAACAACAGGTGTAAATTTCCTTTTATCACAGATGAGTGAAGAATGTGAGAAAACGTCAACAATCTTTAAATTCTTTTTACAGAAGCGACAACAGTCGTTCAGCTCCATAATCCACCATTTTGTTTAGTCATTCCTAACTTTCTCCAGACTCTTCCGTCAACTTTCAGGCGCTCTAACTACGTCATCCTAAAGATTTGGACAGAGGATTTGAAAGACAACCTTTTAGCCCCGCCTCCTCTGACTATGAAGCACCACTAGACCCATACATGGAATGAATAGAGATAGCACTGCTAGGCTAGGCTAAGCTAGGCTAGGCTAACTGAATATATGACACTGACAGTGTAAAACTTCTGTTAACTCCAGTTGATTTCACCAACACTGGGAGTTTTCTGCTTATATTTGACTCTGTCTGTTGTTAGAATAATTGACAGAATTAAAATAGTGTATTTTCCAGACTATAAAGTGACTCTTAAAACACTTTAATTTTCTCCAAAAACCACAGTGCACCTTAATTAATTCTTGTTGTGTTAAGTGACTTGGAATTTTCACTTTTTATCTCATCATTTTGACTTTTTAACTCAGAATGTTGAAGTTTTATCTAATGCTTTTGACGTTTTATAATAATAATAATAATAATAATAATAATAATAATAATAATAATAATAATAATAATTTACTTTATTTGATGGCGCCTTTCAAGACTCCCAAGGACACCTTACATAAAAAACAGATTAGAAATACAGTTAAAATACAGTTACAATACAGTTAAAATTACAATGAATACAGTTAAATGCAATGATTTTGACTTTTTAATTTCATGAGTTGAACTTTTTATCTCCTGATTTTGACTTCACTTAGTGCACCTTATACATATGAAAAACCCTTAAAAATAAACCATTCATTTACAGTGTGGAAAATATGTAACTTACATATTACATACTTATTTTTAACATTTAAATTTTTCAACACTGGTAAATGTTGAGTGTATTTTTAACACTGGTAAGTGTTCAGTGTATTTTCCAACCCTGTCAGAATCCCTTTTCATGGTGTTCTTTATCATTTCCTCACAGTGAGTGTGAACGTGGGAGGAAAACAGTATTTGTTGGGACTGTACGACACCGCCGGTCAGGTAAGAGTTATTTAAAACTCTGGACAAATGCCAAACATGTCAAGGACACACCACACATGCACTTTTACACTCCCTCTATCACTCTTCTGAGTCTCTGCAGGGTGTCCCATGTGCTCCTTCCTGGAGCCAGGACTAAAAGGGACAAAATTAAATAAATGAATACATCATTAAATCATTAATTAAATATGTAATTAATTTAATTAATTAAAATTGGACTTACATTGATAAATGTTTTATTAAATATGTCATTAATTCATGTCAATTAATTTGAGATAAAACAAACATATTATTTGACTAATTAATTCATTATTTATTTCCTCGGTCTTTGTGTTGCAGTGGATCTCGAGTCCATCAAAGTCAGTGGGCGGGGCTAAGGTGAATCTAGT
>CM035797.1:3879511-3887011 GCA_020466265.1 Siphamia tubifer
TTCTCTCTATTTTTTAGTGCATTTCACTTTATTTTTTGTGAAAAAAATGTGTCCATTTTTTGTCCATTTTGAGCTGATTCTTTTATCTTAACTTCAAACGGTTGACGAACAGCTGCAGTTTGACTCTACAGGACAGTAAAGAGTTAAAGGAAGATGGAAACGGGAAGAGAGAGGAGGGGGTAAAGGGGTGGGGGGGTGTCAGTGTGAAAGACTTTCTTCTTAGTTTCATTTTCTTTTCATGTCTATGAACTAAACTTCTCCTTCTTTCTCCATCGTCATGGTAACGCTCTGTTCTCCATGTGTCTGTAATATTAATATTCTTGCCTCCTTTACCCACAATGCTTTGCTCTAATATTTATATTTTTGCTTCCTCTACCCACAATGCTTTGCTGCTGCAGACGTTACGCTTCTGCTGACTCCACGCCGCCGAGTCTGTGTTTACACATCGAAGGCCTGACATTGAGTTAGTGTCCCACTGCCTCACCCCTCACCCCTCACCCCTCCCACACTCCCACACTCCCACATTCTCTAACTCTCTTACTCCCACACTTCCCCTCACTCATTCCCACATTCTTTCACTCCCTCATTCCTCGCTCACTCTTCCCTCACTCTTCCCTCACTCCTCCCTCACTCCTTCCACACTCCCTCACTCCCACACCCCTCACCCCTCACCCCTCACTCCCTCACTCCTCCCTCACTCCTCCCTCACTCCTCCCTCACTCCCTCCTTCCTCACTCCCTCACTCCTCCCTCACTCCCACACCCCTCACTCCCTCACTCCCTCACTCCCTCACTCCCTCACTCCCTCACTCCCTCACTCCTCCCTCACTCCTCCCTCACTCCTCCCTCACTCCCTCATTCCTCACTCACTCCTTCCTCACTCCCTCACTCCCTCACTCCTCCCTCACTCCCACACCCCTCACTCCTCCCTCACTCCTCCCTCATTCCTCCCTCACTCCTTCCTCACTCCCTCACTCCCTCATTCCTCCCTCACTCCTTCCTCACTCCCTCACTCCTTCCTCACTCCCTCACTCCTCCCTCACTCCCACACCCCTCACTCCTCCCTCACTCCCTCACTCCCTCACTCCCTCACTCCCTCACTCCCTCATTACTCCCTCACTCCTCCCTCACTCCTTCCTCACTCCCTCACTCCCTCATTCCTCCCTCACTCCCTCATTCCTCCCTCACTCCCTTACTCCTTCCTCACTCCCTCACTCCTCCCTCACTCCCTCATTCCTCCCTCACTCCCACACCCCTCACCCCTCCCTCACTACCTCACTCCCATACCCCTCACTCCTCCCTCACTCCCTCACTCCCCCCTCACTCCTCCCTCACTCCCCCCTCACTCCTCCCTCACTCCCCCCTCACTCCTCCCTCACTCCCCCCTCACTCCTCCCTCACTCCTTCCTCACTCCCTCACTCCCTCACTCCCTCATTCCTCCCTCACTCCCACACCCCTCACTCCTCCCTCACTCCCTCACTCCCTCACTCCCTCACTTCTCCCTCCCTAGCCCCCACATCACCCCTCCATCATTGCAGATATAGTTCTTTTATACAGAAGATCTGTGAAAGTCTTTACTTATTCATTCATTCTCCTGCTGTTACTGCTGCTGCTGCACTCAGGAAAATCTAGCAGTGGAGGGAAACAGGAAGTGGATGCTAAGTGCAGCGGTCGCCATGGTAACACCTGAGGATGAAGCCTTCAGAAGTTCAGAGCCTCTTCTTGTGTCCTGCAGCGTTAGTACAAGTCTATACATGACTTACAGGCGTTTGTCATGAGACGTTAATGTCATTTCCATAATTATGGTTTAATTAATGATTAATGAGCTTTGATTATTGATTCATGATAGATTTTGTATTATTTCCTAAGTATTTCTTTTTTTTACAGCGGACTTTGTCCGGTGTTACGGTTCATAATCGTCACCTTCTTCGTTTTAAGTTTCAGTTAATGTTCCCTTAATCTGAACCAGGGGGAGGACAGAATTGTGTGTCTGGGTTGCCATGGTAACGCTGCGGGGCAATGTATGTCGTGTTTTCAAAGAGTTAACTAGTATTCACAGAATGTCGAATATTGCCCCTATTCAAGTTTCTATGACAACCTGTTATTGAACAAGAGCCAATAATGTGATTTTGACCTTTCTGCTAAATGCCACCTTAACCTTTGACCTTTTGCAATATTGATAATTTAAAGTATATATGCGTCAGTGCGTGTAATATTATAATTTATTGATTAAGTCATAGAGTGATATGTCTATGTTTGACACACACAGTGTTACACAAGTTAATTTGGCCACGTCACCTTTGACCTCCAGAAAGTCAAAATCATTGCGATAAAAAGACACAATCACGTAATAAAGACAAAATCACATGAAAATAAGTCAAAATAATGCGATGAACATAAACAGTGTTACAGAAGTTACATTCTTCACACCAAAGTCCACATAGTTTGGTACCAGTCTGACAGTTCTGTGACCCTCTCTCCTTCACTTATAACCCATAATGTGATTTTGACCTTTTAGTTAGTTGCGAACTTGACCTTTGACCTTTACTCAAATGGATCATAGCATCTCATGTGCATTAGCTATATGTATATGTCCATGTCATTTCATGGTGATATCTACAGTATTAATTAAATTATAGCATGATATGTCTCTGTGGACACACACACACACACACACACACACACACACACACACACACACACACACACACACACATAATCTGTCCCAACCAATGTTGGGTGGGATTAATTAACGCTTTAACAGATTAATCCATCGTCATATTTCATTGGATTAAAAAGTTTAACCCAATTAAATTACAAAAAATATTTTGGGAATTTTTCATCACTTTTTTGTGTTATTTAATTTTTATGACTGCATTTTAGTGAATGTTTTGTGTATTTTCTTGAACCCTAACCCCTTAAAATAGTTCATATTAAGCAGTGATGGGGTTTTATTGGATCAAACATTTACAGGATGCTTATTCATGTGTTGAATCTATTTCAGTCTCTCTCATTGGTTTTTATCCATCAGTATCTGCCAATAACTGATCAGATTTCATGAAACTAAATATGGAGCTGTGTGTGTTTAATATCAGAGGAGGAATCAGGATCAGAAAATGTGATGTGAGATTCATCCAATGAAGAATGAACAGTTGAACCGTCTTTATTTATATCATTATTTCATCTTTATCAACACATTTATATATTTAATTTCAGTATAAACAGGTAAATACACTGGAGTTAATATCTGTGGTTTCTATTACTGGAGTAAATGAATAACAGTGAGGAAGAGGAGGAGGAGGAGGAAGAGGAGGTGTAGTTGTCCAGTGTTAGTGGTGCCACAGTTCACACAGATTCACTCACAGTTAAACAGTAGAAATAAAAACAACTAAAACAAAGAGACGATCATTATAGAAAATAATGTTATGATATAAAATAATGTGATTATATTCACTATAAACTGTTTATAAGACTGTAAATATATGATAACTGAGTATTTAGAAAAGAAAAGCTTTGGTAAGATAAGAAAAAAAACTGTAAAATATAGGATGATATGTTAATATTGATTTAAATCCAGTTAAATTCATCCAGTAAAAATTAACTTTGATAAAAAAGGAGCTAAAACAGCAGCTCATTATTTTTGTTAAAAATGTATTTCCTGTCTGTGATCATAATATTTACTGTGAACTGTTAACAGAAAAAGTGTTACACAGTTTTTCACAAGTCGTCCTGGAGTGATAAATAATAAAAAAAAAAGTCACTTTACGGGGAGAGAGAGGGAGAGGGAGGGGAGTGGGAGAGAGAGAGAGGAAGAGAGAGAGAGGGGGGGGGGAAAGAGAGAGAGAGAGGAAGAGAGAAAGGGGGAGAGGGAGGGAGAGAGAGTGTTTTCAGTTAATGCCCTGCCGTATACTGCTGTAAACTGTTGTCTACTGCTGTAAACTGTTGTCTACTGTTGTAAACCGTTGTCTACTGCTGTAAACTGTTGTCTACTGTTGTAAACCGTCGTCTACTGTTTTAAACCGTCGTCTACTGTTGTAAACCGTTGTCTACTGCTGTAAACTGTTGTCTACTGTTGTAAACCGTCGTCTACTGTTGTAAACCGTCGTCTACTGTTGTAAACCGTCGTCTACTGCTGTAAACCGTTGTCTACTGTTGTAAACTGTTGTCTACTGTTGTCTACTGCTGTAAAGCGTTTTCTACTGCTGTAAACTGCTGAGTACTTGACACTGTCGGCCGTTATTTCGGCAGGAGTCACTGATGGAAGCAAAGGTCACAAATAGACAGACACCATCCCATGTGACACAGATACACAGGATGTTTCCGGGCAGAGGAAGGAACATATATATAAACACAGACTGTAAAATGAGCTGCACTGACGCTCTTCTGTCCACTGACACACATATCACACCCATAGTTCTGCTCTGTTTTACTTTCACTATTGTCCTGGTACACTGGCCCAAATTAGATTTTTTTTTTGTGCTGAAATTTCCCACAAAATACATGAAGATGCAAAATAGTAGAAAAAAAAACAAACTCAAAACATGCTGATATCTACTAAAATTCACACCAGTTCCCACATTGAATTGTTGACACTTTTCTGGGTGATAAGTAATGCATTTAATTTTGATTGATAATAAATATCTATATACTATATCAAAACTGGTTATCTATTGATCAAAATACAATACCATTTAAAACATTTAATGTGACGCAGGTGCGCATATATCGCGATGAATGACAGTACCCCATTTTTTCTCTTACGGTAATGTGAATCAACCCAAATAATTTCTAATATTTTCATAAAATATATATTATTACATTATATAAGCTTTCATTTGAGACCAAATATGTCCATGTTTCATTAACATATTTATATATATATATATATATATAATTTGTATGTATTCGCACCCTGAAGACGTTGGCTTTGTGTAAATGAAAGACACTTTTGATAAAATATGCTGTCGTATTTAGCCACAGTCGTCCTGGTGTAAACGACCCCAGGGTGAGGGTTCAGTGTCTTTGCTCAAGGACACTGTCTCCATTGTTGTCAGAATGTGGGGGCATCGGTGGGTGATCAGCTGATTATCAGTAAAAACAGAAGTAGTTTACTCCAACTCTGCAGCAGTTTTAGTCTAGTTTTTAAGTATTTATTGGACTGTGTTTATTTTTTATTGGATTGTTTTATTTTTTTATTGGACTGATTTTATTTTTAATTCTGATTTTATGTTTGATTCTTATGTCTGATGGTGAACTTCTGCATTTAAAGTTCACTGAATGTGCACTATTCTATTCTATTCTTTTCTGTTCTTTTCTTTTCTATTCTATTCTATTCTATTCTATTCTATTCTATTCTATTCTATTCTATTCTATTCAAAATAAACCTGTTTCATATTTGGACTTTAGTGATTACTGTATTTTTCAGACGATAAGTCACAGTTATTTTTTCATAGTTTGGCCAAAGGTGTGAGTAATCATCTGTAAAATACAATAATCAGTGACTAAATAATAATAATAATAATAATCATTTCATCTGGATGCTGACTCCTCATTGGTTCTTCCATCTTGTGTTGTTGTTTTCCAGGAGGACTATGACCGTCTGCGGCCGCTGTCCTACCCCATGACCGACGTCTTCCTCATCTGCTTCTCGGTCGTCAACCCCGCCAGTTTCCAGAATGTGCGAGAGGAGTGGGTGCCTGAGCTGCAGGAGTACGCCCCCAGTGTCCCCTACCTGCTGATCGGTACCCAGGTGAGTTTAGACCAGAGGGTTTAAGAGGGTGGGAGAGTGAAGACCCCCCCCCCCCCCAATGAAAAGAACCCAAAAGCAGCTACGTTGACTATTATGATTCTATTTACTTAAATATTAGTGACGAAACAGATATAAGAAATAATTCATAACATATAAATATAATGTAAAAAGAAAAAAAACCCTGAAGTTTAAAGTTCTCTATTTTCTCCCCGAATAAATAAAAATGTAAAAAAATAAATAAATAAAAGTTTGAATTTTTTGTAAATTGCACAAAGTCATTATTGTTATTTCTTCAAACTTAGTTCTGTCTGAACAGCTGATCTGATTCACCTGTGAAGGTTCGCTCACAGCAGATCACGTTAACAGCGATCACCAGGACAGTCACTGTTCCACTGAGAAGTAGAAGCTGAATTTTCCCAGCTTCCTTAAACTCACCACAACAATCACTTCATTTCACCGAGTATTCAGAGAATGTTTAATCTCTCCCTTATTTTGTTCCAATCTCCAGTTGCTATGACAACCTGTTCTTGAATTACAGCCAATAATGTGATTTTGACCTTTCTGCTAAATATGACCTTGACCTTTGACCTTTTGCAATATTGATAATTTGGTTATATGTATATATGCGTCAGTGTGTGTAATATTATGATAATATATCCAGTATTGATGAAGTTATAGCGTGATATGTCTATGTTTGACACAAACAGTGTTATACAAGTTAATTTGGACACATGTCACCTTTGACCTCCAGAGATCTGAAAAACTGTTGTTCACACACACATATATCACACATATATATATATATATATATATATATATATATATATATATATATATATATATATATATTCTCATATGGACAGGAACATGGGGTTATCATGGAAACCGTTGACAAACCCACAGGGGACCCTGATGTTCAGCCCAAATGAAACCCTTCTGGGGTCCATATGGATGTTCTGGATGGGAATAAATGAAGATTGGAGAAGGCTGATGCTAATGCTGTAATTATATAAAAAATGCCGTAAAAATACACTAGCAAATAAATAAATATCGATTTTACTGGTCTGATCCTTTTCAGATCATATTGGACTAAATGTGGAACTGAACTAAAATGACTTTTGACACTAAAATATGAAAAATCCTCCAATAATCCTCTAATATACACAAAGTTACACTAAAAATACACTAAATCACACTAGAAATACAGTAAAATGCATTAAAAATGACACTAAAATGCATTAATAATACAGTAAAATACACCAAAAACACTAACATGGACAAAATACATTCTCAAATAATAAATAAATAATGATTTGACTGTTCTAGATCTTTTCAGCTCATTCTGGGCTGAATGTGGAACTGAACTAAAATGGTTTAAACACTTTGGGCTTTAATGAAAAAGCCATAAAATGTTTGTGCGGTTGATTTCCAACACGCCACGCCTTCATGAACGACTTTCTGGGATGTTAGCGGATGGTTTTGTATCGTGCAGTGTTTGGAGAAAGTCAGCGGATCCTTCCAGAAATCCTCTCAGTCAAACATATTGTAATAATTAAAATGAAATTGGCTTCATAAATCTTTCCATACTTGTTTCTTTTGTTGTTCATTCGGTATAATTTTGCTGTCTTTCACTTTTCTGTTTGAAGCCTGGAATAAATAATAATAATAATAATAATAATAATAATAATAATAATAATAATAATAATAATAATAATAATAATAATAATAATAATAATATTAGAAATGTTTAG
>CM035797.1:3892011-3914511 GCA_020466265.1 Siphamia tubifer
ACATTTTATAAACATCCAAATATTGGTGAGGACATTTTATAAACATCCAAATATTGGTGAGGACATTTTATAAACATCCAAATATTGGTGTGGACATTTTATAAACATCCAAATATTGGTGAGGACATTTTATAAACATCCAAATATTGGTGAGGACATTTTATAAACATCCAAATATTGGTGTGGACATTTTATAAACATCCAAATATTGGTGTGGACATTTTATAAACATCCAAATATTGGTGAGGACATTTTATAAACATCCAAATATTGGTGAGGACATTTTATAAACATCCAAATATTGGTGTGGACATTTTATAAACATCCAAATATTGGTGAGGACATTTTATAAACATCCAAATATTGGTGAGGACATTTTATAAACATCCAAATATTGGTGTGGACATTTTATAAACATCCAAATATTGGTGAGGACACGTCCATAGAGTCCAAACACAGTCTTTCGTCCATGTCCCACTGAATAGATGTCTTTTGTAGTGAACTCTCGACTGTCCAAAACCTTTAATCTTTGTGTTTTTTTTCCTCAGATCGGCGCGTGTTGTTACGTGGAATGTTCGGCGTTGACCCAGAAGGGGCTGAAGACGGTGTTTGACGAGGCCATCATCGCCATCCTCACGCCCAAGAGGAAGAAGGGCGCTCTGAAGAGGAGGCTAGGACCCCGCTGCATTAACTGCTGCCTGATCACGTGATGCCGCCAACGCTAAAACCAAGCCGGACCGAAGACGTGAGACGACAAACAGAAGCCGAACGCACAGACAGCAGAGCCGGAAATAAAAAGGACAAAAACTAGAGCTGCTTTTACGGCTCCAGAAACGCTGGACAGTGGCTCGACGATGCAGTTTTTACACCAAAGGAGCACAAACCCAAGTCAGTCTCAACTCAAAGAACTTTTTTTGCCTCAAAAGTACCTTCTTTTATAACCATTTTTAATCATTTTTCCTGTAGAAGATGTTGCGAGCTGTCATATATATACATATATATATATATAAAAGATCAGTTTAAAGAGAAATTCTACATTTGAAGGAGTTCATGGTAACACTTTACATCACAGATCATTAATAAGGTGGTTATTTACATGGAATTTTATGATAATAATTATGTCTTTGTAATAATCGCTTTATAAGTCATTTCCATGAAGTTTCCAGGTAAAATATTTAACGCACTATAAGGCGCACTGTTAATGAATGGTTTATTTTTGAGCTGTTTTTTCATATATAAAGAACATTAAGTGAAACTAAACAGTCACAGTAACTGACGACACGGAACAAAACACACTTTTATACTGAAAGAGTCAACATGAGATAAAAAGTTAAAATGATCAGATAAAAAGTTAAAATAATCAAATAAAAAGTTTAAATAATCAGATAAAAAGTTAAAATAATCAGATAAAAAGTTAAAATAATCAGATAAAAAGTTAAAATAATCAGATAAAAAATTAAAATAATCAGATAAAAAGTTAAAATAATCAGATAAAAAGTTAAAATGATCAGATAAATAAATAAAATTCCAGTCACTAAGCACAGCTAGAATGAAGGCTCTGTATTTTTTTAAAATACGCTTTTTATTCCAGAAAATAAGGTCATCGTGCTGCAAACCACTTTCATTTCCACAAAATGTTAATTATTTGAAATGAATCTGTTACTGAAATGATGAGTCCAGGATTGACTTGTTCTTCACCTGTTCCTTTATTACCAATAACTGATTGTTAATAAAGTGTTAATTATGATGTGATCTGTGACCAGATACTGAAATGATATAAAATGTTCCTGTTCTTCCACTTATCTTTAACACACTAGCTTACTGTATGCTAACATAGCTAGCAGTAGCAGCTAAGTTCGCTAGGTTTATAAATAATAGCTAACTTGAACAGACTGTCTAACCATTATTGGTTACCATGGTTACTGTCTTGTTTTTTTCCACACATGTTTCCATGGTTTTCAGATGCTTCAGTGTTCTAATGCACAAAACAAACACAACAATTACAAACGTGGCTTCATAGCATCCGCACTTTGGAGAAACTTTCCCTCAACTTTTCCGAATTTCACTGAGTAATTACCACGAAAAAGTACCACCTTATTAGTGTCCTGTTATTGGTAATAATCAGTTATAAAGGTGTTATTACCATGAGATTACATCAAATTTACCACAGAATTACCACCTTATTAGTGACCAGTTATTGGTAATAAGTGATTATAAAGGCATTATTACCACCTTATTAATGATCTGTTACTTGTAATAATCAGTTATAAAAGTGTTATTACCATAAAATCACCTCAGAATTACAAGCTTATTAGTGATCTGTGATGTAAAGTTCAAATTCTACATATGAAGGAGTCGATGGTAAGACGATACATTTTTTGCAGTGCGTCGTTAGCGCTCCTGCAGGAAGTGGTTTTTTTTTTTTTTTTTTTTTTTACATGTGGAATAAAACAATGTTCAGGCACCAAATGAAGGAGCGACGGTGGAACCATGTGATTCATGATGTTTGGTTGCTTGTTTTTTTGCCTTATATGAAAAGTCTGTTTTTTTATAGTGTGGTTTGTCATTTAAATGTTGGGGGGGGGGGGTGATCAGAACCTTAATGACAAATGTTTTATCCAGTTTAGAGAAAATTATCTAGAGTTTATGAACATGTTTTTCTACAGAGACGCTTAAATCTGTCGTCCTGTCATCATTCTTACATTCTTACATTTTATTTTTTATTTATTTATTTTAAATATTTTTTTTGTTTTGTTTTCTTTTATTTTAAAATGTTAAATTTTTTTAAGTTATTGTTTTTATTTGTTTATTTTACATTTTTATTTTATTTATTGATTTATTTTTTATTTAAATATATTTTGGATTATTTTTGTTTTATTTATTTTACTTTTATTTATGTTTTTAAGTTGTTATAATTATTATTTGTATTTGTTTATTATATATTTTTTAATTAAAATGTTTTCAATAAAATTTTCTTTATAATTTTTTTTATTATTTTAGTTTTATTATTTTTTATGTATGTTTTAAGTCGTTATTATTATTATTATTATTAATAATAATAATAATAATATTTTGAGTTGTTTATTGGTTTATTATTTTACTATTTTATTTTTATTTTACTGATTTAAAAAATATAGATTTTCTTTTACTTACATTTTTTTTAATTATTTTTTTTTGTGTTTTGCTTTTTGTTCTGCAATAATATGGTCTGGTTTTATGACCTTTCAGAAGGTTTAAGAAGACTGATGTGGTTTTGGAAATGAAAGTCTGATTCATATTTAACATCCAAAGATTCCAACCATTCTGATGCACAACAGGAAGCACAGTCTACAACACTTTTCCTAACGTGTCCAATCACATTCCTAACCCTGAATGAAAGTGCCAAAATGAAATACATAAATACATCATTAAGTGATTAATTAAATATGTCATGAAGTAAATAAAACTGGAATTAAATAGATAAATATATAACAAAATGATCAACAAAAACAAAATCAAACAAAATAATCAACAAAATTAAACAAATGAACAAAATCATCAATAAAATGTCAACCTCATCCATCAAAGTCAGTGGGCGGGGCTAAGGTGAATCTAGTCCAATCCAGTCCAGTGGGCGTGTCGGAGCCAGAGTCAAGATTTTTTATCAGTTGTCAATAAAGTTTATTTTCCGAAAGTATCCAAACAAACATAGAGGTTAAAGGTCACCCAGTGTATGGGAATGTGTTCAGAAGCTTTAACCATCCTTTATCTGGAACCAATCAGCTGTTAAGACCCGCCCACTGACTTTGATGGATGAGGTTGACAGATAAATGAATTCATGATCAACTGCAACGCAAGGACCAGGAAATAATTAATTAATTAATTAATCAAATTATAATATGTGGGGTTTTTTTACTTTAAATTAAGTAATATTTTAATGGATTAATAACACATTTATGTATTTGATTCCAAATTTAATTCATTAATGACATTTTATTAATTACTATATTTTCCAGAGCACTTAAAAGACTTTAATTTTCTCCAAAAACCACAGTGCGCCTTATATATCTATCAATTCTGGTTGTTTAGTGACTCGGAATTTTTTATTTTTCCTCATAATTCTGACTTCTTTTCTCATAGTTTAGATTTTTAATCATAATTTCTTAATAATTATGATAATTTAATAATGTAATTATGATAATTTAATTCTTTTTATGTCATAATTCTGACTTCTTTTCTCATAGTTTAGATTTTTAATCATAATTTCTTAATAATTATGATAATTTAATAATGTAATTATGATAATTTAATTCTTTTTATGTCATAATTCTGACTTCTTTTCTCATAGTTTAGATTTTTTTATCATAATTTTGACTTTTTATGTCATAATTTAGTTTTATCTGATAATTTGACTTTTTAATCAGGATTTTGACTTCACTCAATGCACCTTATCCTTCAAAAATAAACTATTCATTGACAGTGCACGCACCTTGTCGTGCAGTAAATATGGTATTTAATGATGTTTTTATTCATGTAATTTTGGCACTTTTAGTCCTCCATATAAACTGTAAATGACACAAATAAAGTCTGATTGAAGCACAGAAGCTGCACACAGTTGGATCAGACCTGAACATGAGCACATCTTCATTCTGATAAAAACTATATTTGACTGATATAAGACTAATTATAAGAACAGAAATAATTATTATAATTGCCAAATTTATCAAATGCCTTTTTTAAAGGCTGTTTATTATGTGGATAAAAGTCCAGCTCCCTCTACGGCACTTTTCCAGCACATGAAAGCAGATATTTTATTAAAAATCATTCATATCACTGGAATAAAAGTCACATTATTATTTAGACTGAAGTGAGGGAAGAGAATCCATTAAAGACGAGTATCTGAGTTCCTTCACTGGGAAGAAAAACGAACTTTAACAAGTGGATTTTATTCATTTTTAGTTTAAATATCTGATGTGATTTAAAATCAGACAGAATCACATGAACGGGAACTTTTCACTAAGATGAAGGAGTGGAGTCATCATCATCATCATCATCATCATCATCATCATCATCATCATCATCATCATCATCATCATCATCATCATCATCATCATCATCATCATCATCATCATCATCATCATCATCATCATCATCATCATCATCATCATCATCATCATCATCATCATCATCATCATCGGAACAAAAAAACCCCGCAAGTGTTGCCCAGCACAACAAACTCCGCCCCCTGAGACACAACAAACCCCGCCCCTTCAGACACATTTAACCTAATTGGCCTTATCTCTGATCATTGTGAAAACACATTTTTATGACCTTTGACCTTTGACCTACATTAAACATTGAAGGAAACTGAATCCTTGTCAGTTTCTACCTGTGACTGAGACGTGATTCTGTCTGACTTTAATCTGATCACATTTGAACGAGAAATGACAAAAATACATTTATTAAGACAGATTTTTTTTCCAGTGCTATTTCAAAATAAAAGCCCTCATTGATTTTATGCATTTACTATCAGCTTTTTCTAACTTTTTTGTTGTTTTTTTTTTAAATAAAATAATAATGAAAAGGTGCCAACTCTTGTTAAATGATTCTGTTACATGTGATGATGTGTTTTTTTTTTCTGAGTCAGAAATGATAAGTGATTAAAGCTTTAATGTGAAAGGTTCTCCACCTCTGTGTCCCAGACTGTGTTTGGATTAAAGAGTCACTGGACCTGTTTACATGACATGTTTTATTTTAGATTTTTATTTTCTATAACATTTCTTTTGTTCTGCACATGTCGCCATGACCCACATATTTCGCATTGATGAGACATATTTCGCATTGACAACATATTTCGTATTAACGACACATATTTCGCATTAACGACACATATTTCGCATTAACGACACATATTTCGCATTAACGACATATTTCGCATTGATGTTGCACATATTTCACATTGACAACACATATTTCGCATTGATGAGACATATTTCGCATTGACAACATATTTCGTATTAACGACACATATTTCGCATTAACGACATATTTCGCATTGATGTTGCACATATTTCACATTGACAACACAGATTTCGCATTGACATATTTCGCATTGATGACACGTTTCACATTGATGACATATTTCGCATTGATGTTGCACATATTTCGCATTGTTAAAATAGGTCGGGGCCTTACATTTTTGGAATACACCTTTACTGAGGTTGTATTACATTTGACTTTGCTTAAAGGCTGAATAGTGTAGCAGTTAAAATACACAACTCATCACCGCCAGTTTGACTGGAAAAAGAAGTGTCCACCACTGTTGTTATGGTAACCAACGACGCCCGGTGCAAACCTGGGAGAAATGAGCAGAATCATTTATAGTTTAACTTCATACGCATCAGTAGTTGTACTTATTTTCTACTGCAGTACTTTTACCTCGTCTGTCTGTGAATGCTCAGATTTCCCAGGTTTTGTGAACGTGTCACAGCTGCTGCTTCAGGAAATACAAGTGTGAAAAAATGAGCTCAGTGTTTGTTTACTATCCAGAGACATTAGCACTAAGTCTGATATTTACTGATGCTGGTGAATGAGTCACAGGAAGAAAAACATTAACCCTTTAAACGCCACTGGAAACACGAACTGTACGACAACTGATGAACAGTTATAGAAAGTACATATATTTATATAAATGTAAAGAGTATAAAGTACATATATTTATATAAATGTAAAGAGTATAAAGTACATATATTTATATAAATGTAAAGAGTATAAAGTACATATATTTATATAAATGTAAAGAGTATAAAGTACATATATTTATATAAATGTAAAGAGTATAAAGTACATATATTTATATAAATGTAAAGAGTATAAAGTACATATATTTATATAAATGTAAAGAGTATAAAGTACATATATTTATATAAATGTAAAGCGTATAAAGTACAAATATTTAGATAAATGTAAAGAGTATAAAGTACAAATATTTATATAAATGTAAAGAGTATAAAGTACAAATATTTATATAAATGTAAAGAGTATAAAGTACAAATATTTATATAAATGTAAAGAGTATAAAGTACAAATATTTATATAAATGTAAAGAGTATAAAGTACAAATATTTATATAAATGTAAAGAGTATAAAGTACAAATATTTATATAAATGTAAAGAGTATAAAGTACAAATATTTATATAAATGTAAAGAGTATAAAGTACAAATATTTAGATAAATGTAAAGAGTATAAAGTACAAATATTTAGATAAATGTAAAGAGTATAAAGTACAAATATTTATATAAATGTAAAGAGTATAAAGTACAAATATTTATATAAATGTAAAGAGTATAAAGTACAAATATTTATATAAATGTAAAGAGTATAAAGTACAAATATTTATATAAATGTAAAGAGTATAAAGTACAAATATTTATATAAATGTAAAGAGTATAAAGTACAAATATTTATATAAATGTAAAGAGTATAAAGTACAAATATTTATATAAATGTAAAGAGTATAAAGTACAAATATTTATATAAATGTAAAGAGTATAAAGTACAAATATTTATATAAATGTAAAGAGTATAAAGTACAAATATTTAGATAAATGTAAAGAGTATAAAGTACAAATATTTAGATAAATGTAAAGAGTATAAAGTACAAATATTTAGATAAATGTAAAGAGTATAAAGTACAAATATTTATATAAATGTAAAGAGTATAAAGTACAAATATTTATATAAATGTAAAGAGTATAAAGTACAAATATTTATATAAATGTAAAGAGTATAAAGTACAAATATTTATATAAATGTAAAGAGTATAAAGTACAAATATTTATATAAATGTAAAGAGTATAAAGTACAAATATTTATATAAATGTAAAGAGTATAAAGTACAAATATTTATATAAATGTAAAGAGTATAAAGTACAAATATTTAGATAAATGTAAAGAGTATAAAGTACAAATATTTAGATAAATGTAAAGAGTATAAAGTACAAATATTTAGATAAATGTAAAGAGTATAAAGTACAAATATTTATATAAATGTAAAGAGTATAAAGTACAAATATTTATATAAATGTAAAGAGTATAAAGTACAAATATTTATATAAATGTAAAGAGTATAAAGTACAAATATTTATATAAATGTAAAGAGTATAAAGTACAAATATTTATATAAATGTAAAGAGTATAAAGTACAAATATTTATATAAATGTAAAGAGTATAAAGTACAAATATTTATATAAATGTAAAGAGTATAAAGTACAAATATTTAGATAAATGTAAAGAGTATAAAGTACAAATATTTATATAAATGTAAAGAGTATAAAGTACAAATATTTAGATAAATGTAAAGAGTATAAAGTACAAATATTTAGATAAATGTAAAGAGTATAAAGTACAAATATTTATATAAATGTAAAGAGTATAAAGTACAAATATTTAGATAAATGTAAAGAGTATAAAGTACAAATATTTAGATAAATGTAAAGAGTATAAAGTACAAATATTTAGATAAATGTAAAGAGTATAAAGTACAAATATTTATATAAATGTAAAGAGTATAAAGTACAAATATTTATATAAATGTAAAGAGTATAAAGTACAAATATTTATATAAATGTAAAGAGTATAAAGTACAAATATTTATATAAATGTAAAGAGTATAAAGTACAAATATTTATATAAATGTAAAGAGTATAAAGTACAAATATTTATATAAATGTAAAGAGTATAAAGTACAAATATTTATATAAATGTAAAGAGTATAAAGTACAAATATTTAGATAAATGTAAAGAGTATAAAGTACAAATATTTATATAAATGTAAAGAGTATAAAGTACAAATATTTAGATAAATGTAAAGAGTATAAAGTACAAATATTTAGATAAATGTAAAGAGTATAAAGTACAAATATTTATATAAATATAAAGAGTATAAAGTACATATATTTATATAAATATAAAGAGTATAAAGTATATATATTTATATAAATGTAAAGAGTATAAAGTACAAATATTTATATAAATATAAAGAGTATAAAGTACATATATTTATATAAATATAAAGAGTATAAAGTATATATATTTATATAAATGTAAAGAGTATAAAGTACATATATTTATATAAATATAAAGAGTATAAAGTACATATATTTATGAACAAATGTAGGAGTAAAATTCCATTGTTTCCAGTAAAGTACAGATACCTAAAAACTCTACTTAAGTACAGTAATGAAGTACTTGTACTCAGTTACTTCCACTTTTCACAGATTATTGCAGCAGTTGTGGACAGTTTAGATGGTTTACGTTTTAACAGAACAGGAGTTATTACACAACATGTTCTTGTGGTTTTAATGACAGTTACTGCAAAGAAACAACTGGAAGTAAAGTCAGAGTTTAGGAAACATGGGTTATTGATTATCATTTTTATTCAGATTAATCACAGGGTTGAATTTGATGAATTATGTTTAAAACACTTTATAACTGTTTTGTCTTAGTTGTTTTTTTTTTTTTTTTTTTTTTTTACTGAACTCAAATTTCCCACTACATATTATATTTTCAGGACTAAAACACTTACATTTTCTCCAAAAAAGACAGAGCATCTTATACATGAGTTAATTCTGGTTGTGTTTAGTGACTTGGAATGTGGCATTTATCTATGATTTTGACTGTGTGTGTGTGTGTGTGTGTGTGTGTGTGTGTGTGTGTGTGTGTGTGTGTGTGTGTGTCTGTGTGTGTGTGTCTGTGTGTGTGTGTGTGTGTGTGTGTGTGTGTGTGTGTGTGTGTGTGTGTGTGTGTCTGTGTGTCTGTGTGTGTGTGTGTGTGTCTGTGTGTGTGTGTGTGTATATGTGTGTGTGTGTATATATGTGTGTGTCTGTGTGTGTGTGTGTGTGTGTGTGTGTGTGTGTGTGTCTGTGTGTGTGTGTGTGTGTGTGTGTCTGTGTGTGTGTGTGTATATATGTGTGTGTGTGTGTGTGTGTGTGTCTGTGTGTGTGTGTGTGTGTGTGTGTGTGTGTGTGTGTGTCTGTGTGTGTGTGTGTGTGTGTGTGTCTGTGTGTGTGTGTGTGTGTGTGTGTCTGTGTGTGTGTGTGTATATATGTGTGTGTGTGTGTGTGTGTGTGTCTGTGTGTGTGTGTGTATATATGTGTGTGTGTGTGTGTGTGCACATTTGTTGGTGGATGTTTCCTGTAGAATTAGACACATAAGAATGAAACAGATGATTCAGTTCAATCATCTCAGTATTTCCAGTCTGACGCCATATTGAACTATATTGAACGTCACAGCAGAGATTTACAGTTTTCAACATGTGTTGGTGATTTAACACGATAATGATGATAATGATTTAATATGATTCACAACAAGTTACCGCTCCATGTGGATTTGTAATTATGTGTTTGTCAGCAGGTTTATGCACAAACTAGTGGATCAGTGTCCAGTACATGTTCACAGGTATGAGGTGATCCAGAATAGATCCTGTTACATTTGGGTGAATGTTGGTCAGAGGTCAAAGGTCACAGTCACCAAAATGTGCTTTTACAATAAGAGAGAGGGCAAATCAGGTCAAATTTGTGTGTGTGTGTGGGGGGGGGGGGGTGCCAGTCAACACTTGTTTATACACACACACACACACACACACACACACATATATATATATATATATATATATATATATATATATATATATATATATATATATATATATATATATATATATATATATATATAAAGTGAAGCATTAAGGGGTTAATGTATTACTTCTGTTTGTCCAGTGGTGGTTCAGGTCCGTCCATACTGTTTGTGGTTGTGACCAGTCGACCTTCATACGTATTTTTTGGATTAAACAGACAATAGAAACGTCCCAGAACAGAAGACAGGAAGTGTGAGGTTGTTTCCCCAACAGTCCCTCCTGCTTAAGCTGTTTATAGTCGGACAGTGTCCTGCCTTCACCCTGACGATGACAGGACAGGGTGGAGTGGGTGATGTCCCTGAGCGTCTACTTTTGTAAGTTTATTGTGTGTCTTCCTGTTTTTCTATTGTTGTTAGTGTCTGGGCTTTTATTTTGTCATGTTGTTCATGTTCACTTTGTCTCATTTTACTTCCTGTCACCGGTGATTTGTCACATCCCATTAATTTAACCTCAATGTGTCTCACCTTAACCTGACTTAGGCCAAATGTATTGATGCTTCACATGGCTGCTCCAGGGACAGTTCTGGTCAACACTAGGCCAACACTAGGCCAACACTAGGCCAACACTAGGTCAACACTAGGCCAACACTAGGTCAACACTAGGCCAACACTAGGCCAACACTAGGCCAACACTAGGTCAACACTAGGTCAACACTAGGCCAACACTAGGTCAACACTAGGTCAACACTAGGTCAACACTAGGCCAACACTAGGCCAACACTAGGTCAACACTAGGCCAACACTAGGCCAACACCAGGCCAACACTAGACCAACACCAGGCCAACACTAGACGAACACTAGGCCAACACTAGGTCAACACTAGACCAACACTAGGTCAACACTAGGTCAACACTAGGTCAACACTAGACCAACACCAGGCCAACACTAGACGAACACTAGGCCAACACTAGGTCAACACTAGGTCAACACTAGGTCAACACTAGGCCAACACTAGACCAACACTAGGCCAACACTAGACCAACACCAGGCCAACACTAGGCCAACACTAGGTCAACACTCGGCCAACACTAGTTCAACACTAGGCCAACACTAGGCCAACACTAGACCAACACTAGGCCAACACTAGACCAACACCAGTCATGTAAAGGAAGATGTAACGTAGATGATAGTAGAAGCTCTTACCAAACCTTATTAGAAGAAGAGTCATAACATCATTACCAACAATACATTCTTTCAAAACAGCTGAGAGAAAAGAAAAACAAGTACATATGGATTTATAAAAGTGTTGAAATTAAATAAATAAATCATTAAATAAATAAACGTGTCCTTAATTCATTAAAATACCAATTTATTTTTGATTAAAAAATAAAATCTATTATTATTTGACTCATTAATTAATTAATAATTTCCTGGTTGTAGTGGATCATGAATTATTTCTGTCAGCTTTGTCCATCAAAGTCAGTGGGCGGGTCTTGACAGCTGATTGGTTCCAGATTATTTAGACCTTAGGAACACATTCCCATACACTGGGTGACCTTTAACCTTTACGTTTCTTTGGATACTTTAGGAAAATAAACTTTATGAACCACTGATAAAAATCTAGACTCTGGCTCAGACACTCTCACTGGACTGGATTGGACTAGATTCCCCTAAGCCCCGCCCACTGACTTTGATGGATGAGGTTGACATTTTATTGATGATTTTGTTCATTTGTGTTTAATTTTGTTGATTACTTTGGTCATTTTATTGATTATTTTGTTTAATTTTGGTCAATATTTTGGTCATTTTGTTGATTAATTAGTTTAATTTTTTGATTATTTTGGTCATTTTGTTCAGATTCCCATACACTGGGTGACCTTTAACCTTTACATTTGTTTGCATACTTTAGGAAAACTAATTTTATTGACAAGTAATAAAAATCTAGACCCACGGCTCCGACACTCCAACTGGACTGCATTGGACTAGATTCCCCTAAGCCCCGCCCACTGGCTTTGATAGACGAGGTTGACAGATAAAATAAATTCATGATCCACTGCAAAACACAAGGACCAGGAAATAATTAATTAGTCAAATAATAATAATATATGTTTTTACCTCAAATGAATTGGTATTTTACTGAATAATGATACATATTTAATTCAATTTATATTTAATTAATAACATATTTATTTATTTATTTTATTACATTTTGTACTCAACATTGATTCACCATATATATGTGTGTGTGTGTGTGTGTGTGTGTGTGTGCGTGTGTGTGTGTGTGCATGTGTGTGTGTGTGTGTGTGTGTGTGTGTGTGTGTGTGTGTGTGTGTGCGTGTGTGTGTGTGTGTGTGTGTGTGTGTGCATGTGTGTGTGTGTGTGTGTGTGTGTGTGTGTGTGTGTGTGTGCGTGTGTGTGTGTGTGTGTGTGCATGTGTGTGTGTGTGTGTGTGTGTGTGTGTGTGTGTGTGTGTGCGTGTGTGTGTGTGTGTGTGTGCATGTGTGTGTGTGTGTGTGTGTGTGTGCGTGTGTGTGTGTGTGTAAAGCAAATGAAAGTGCTGTTTATGTTCTACTTCTCCTCAGTGTTTGTGTCAAATAAAAAAATCAGTTCAATAAAAACATTAAATACATAAAAAGTCATAATTTACCAGAACATTCTCAGTGTTTTTATAACTTAAACACATCTGCTAAATTAATTAACTGTTGTTTTTCTAGAGTTGATGCTTTTTTACTTTAATGTCTAATGTCTGCAGTAATTTCATTTAACTTTACAACATTATTTCAACATAAAAAAAAATCAAAAATATTTAAATATACTGTCTTCAGCTCAAAATGAGCAAAACTTCATTATTGTAAAACTACATAAACATCCAAGAGCAACATTTTAAAGCAGCGTACACTATTAAACAACATATTTATTCATTACAGAAACAGCCTTAAAGACAAATACTGTAAAATATTAAAGTATCACAGAAATGTATGAAGTCAAATTAAAATATGCCAGTAGAATAATGACTACATTTCTTAAAATAAAATACAGCCACTAAAAAATGCCACAGAAATTCTACTTGCAAGTAAAAATGAAGTTAATATTTGTAAATGGGGAAGTTATTTAAGTGGGTGAAATATTTTATTATTGTAAATTGTGATATATTTCCTTAAAATATATCAACTTCTCCAAACAAACAGAAAAGAAAACCTTCATATTTTGTATATTTATTTTTAAAAATGTCCTTTTCAGTGAATGTTGACCTTGGATTCAAACTAATATCATGAACAGGTGTATAACTATAAAAGTGATGTAGACATTATTCTAGTTTCTATAAAGTTATTGACCTGCTTTAAGTTTGTCCTCCATGTTCCTCAGAGGAATGACTGCTTGTGTCACGTCTATATTAGTCCAGACCTTGAAGGACAAACAGTCCAAGTTAAAACTGACCTGATGTGAGTCACACATGAAGACACCAGGACCTGCGAGGCCTGTTGGACTATGTTTTATTTTTATTTTTATTTTTTTCTAAACAATGTGAAATATCTAATATGAACTAATATCCACAGAATGTCTAATCTCGTCTCTATTTTGTGTCAATCTCTAGTTTCTATGACAACTTGTTGTTGAATTAGAGCCAATAATGTTATTTTGACCTTTCTATTTAATGCAACCTTGACCTTTGACCTTTTGCAATATTGATAATTAGGTTATATGTATATATGTGTCAGTGTGTAATATTATGATAATATATCCAGTATTGATTAAGTTATAGCGTGATATGTCTATGTTTGACACAAACAGTGTTACACAAGTTAATTTTGCCACATGTCACCTTTGACCTTAAGAGATTTGGTCGTAGGTGATAACACTAATAATGAGAATTGTATAAATCTTTATTCTGCATCGTTTGGTACCAATCTGAAAGTTCTGTGACCCTCTGTTCTTAAGTTACAACCCAATTTTGACCTTTTCATTCATCGTGACCTTGACCTTTGACCTTTACTCAAATGGGTCATTGTATCTCATGCTCATTAACTATATGTATATGTACATGTAATTTCATGGTGATATCTGAAGTATTCATTGAGTTATAGCATGATATGTGTCTGCGGACACACACACACACAGACACACACACACAGACACACACACACACATACACACACACACACAGACACACACAGACACACACACACACACAGACACACACACACACATACACACACACACACAGACACACACAGACACACACACACACACACACACACAGACACACACAGACACACACACACAGACACACACACACACATACACACACACACACAGACACACACAGACACATACACACACACACACAGACACACACAGACACAGACACACACAGACACACACACACACACACACACACACACACACACAGACACACACACACACACATACACACACACACACAGACACACACAGACACACACACACACACAGACACACACACACACAGACACACACAGACACACACACAGACACACATACAGACACACATACACACACACACACACACACACACACACACACACAGACACACACACAGACACACATACACACAGACACACACAGACACACACACACACATACACACACACACAGACACACACAGACACACACACACACACACACACACACACATACACACATACACACACACACACACACACAGAGACACACACACACACACACACACACAGACACACACACACACACACACAGACACACACACACACACACACACACAGACACACACACACACACACACACACACACACACACAGACACACACACACACACACACACACACACACACACAGACACACACACACACACACACACACACACACACACAGACACACACACACACACATACACACACACACACAGACACACACAGACACACACACACACACACACACAGACACACACACACACAGACACACACAGACACACACACAGACACACATACAGACACACATACACACACACACACACACACACACACACACACACAGACACACACACAGACACACATACACACAGACACACACAGACACACACACACACATACACACACACACAGACACACACAGACACACACACACACACACACACACACACATACACACATACACACACACACACACACACAGAGACACACACACACACACACACACACAGACACACACACACACACACACACACAGACACACACACACACACACACACACAGACACACACACACACACACACACACACACAGACACACACACACACACACACACACAGACACACACACACACACACACACACACAGACACACACACACACACACACACACAGACACACACACACACACATACACACATACACACACACACACACACACAGACACACACACACACACACACATACACACACACACACACACACACACAGACACACACACACACACACACACACAGACACACACACACACACACACACACACACACACACACAGACACACACACAGACACACACACACACACATACACACATACACACACACACACACACACATACACACATACACACACACACACACAGACACACACACAGACACACACACACACACATACACACATACACACACACACACACACACATACACACATACACACACACACACAGACACACAGACACACACACACACACACACACACAGACACACACACACACACATACACACATACACACACACACACACACACATACACACATACACACACACACACACACACAGACACACACACACACACACACACACACACACACAGACACACACACACACACACACACACACACACAGACACACACACACACACAGACAAGGTGATTACAATAATCTCTCCCAAACAATGTTGGGAAAGATAAATAAATAAACATATTTCTTCAGGTAAACAGCAGCACGTGACTGTGACGTAATTGGTCCGATAGTCCGAACTTTCCTAAACAACTGTGCACCAGTGAACCTTGGTCCGGACCGAGACTACCTCCTCAGCTTGGACCAAAGACCCGGTCTTTGGTCCAGACCAAGGTTCAGGGAGGTTTCACACTCGTCAATAAGGAAAGTCTGAAAGTCCAGATTTACTGAGTGCAGTGTGAACAGGCCCTTAAAGTGGTTTAATAAATACAGATGGTTTTGTAGCTCGTGTGCTGGACCAATGAGGCGAGGGCAGGTAGATGACAGCACTCAGGGGGGGGGGGGGGGGGGTCTCTGGGTGATTTTCTAGTGTCTCTTAGTTTTTTTTTGGATAGTTTTCTACATTTATTTTTTTATTAATCTTGGGAGACATTATTGTACTTGAGATTTCACTATGAAATTACATGGACATATACATATAGCTAATGTGCGTCAGATGCAATGATTTGTTTGAGTAAAAGTCAAAGGTCAAAGGTAAAGGTCATAATTAACTAAAAGTTTAAAATCACATTATGGGTTATAACTCAAGAACGGAGGGTCACAGAACTTTCAGATTGGTACCAAACAATACAGAATGAAGATTTGTACAATTCTCGTTTTTCAAATCTCTGGAGGTCAAAGGTGACATGTGTCCAAATTAACTTGTGTAACACTGTTTGTGTCAAACATAGACACATCACGCTATAACTTAATCAATACTGGATATATTATCATAATATTACACACACTGACACATATATACATATAACCAAATTATCAATATTCCAAAAGGTCAAAGGTCAAAGTACCATTTAGCAGAAATGTCAAAAATCACATTATTGACTCGAACAGGTTGTCATAGAAACTAGAGATTGGCACAGAATAGAGGTGAGATTAGACATTCTGTGAATACTAGTCCCTTTTTGTTTGTTTTTTTACAACATGAAATAAATAATATTAATAATATAACATGTACGTATAGGCTGATAGTGGTGTGTAAAGCCTCTTATTGGTGCATAGGCTGCATGTGATGTTGTGTTGTGTTGTTTTTTCTGCTGCCTGTGCCTCCATATTATGACTCTAAAGCGCCATCTGCTGTTCAAACACTTCACCTACTTTTATTCCAAACATCTGGAACCAGAGGAATGAATTTACATCTGATGGAAATAATAACTGTTATTTTTTTATTTAAATCACAGTAGTTAGAAATGATCATAAATGTTCCAATAAATAAAAACAAAAGGTGTTTTGTAGAACACTAACTGATTTATTTGTCTTAAAGTGCAGTGAAATCATAAATACAAAGAACATGTGGTAAAAGTAGATGAATAAATAAACAGATGTTTTTTTTGTTTTTGTTTTTTTAAATGGATGGTGTTTGGTCTTTAGAACGTTTATAGTTGTGCTCATAAGTTTACACACCCTGACTGAACCTGTGTGGGGACACGTTCAAATGTTCCAACATGACACGCTGCGAAAATCCAACTTTTCTTATTTCGAATTAAAATTTCTCATCACACTTAAAATCAGACACAATCACCTGAAGAGGAAATATATATATATATATATATATATATATATATTGATGAATTAATTATGAAAACCTTCGTCAAGATTGTTTTTCTTTTTCTAAGTATATTCTATTCATTTTTAAGAATTTTATTCCTCTTTAAGTATTTTTTATTTCTATTTAGGCTGATCAAATAAATATGGTTCAAATCTTTTTAATGAATCTATTTTATAAAAATGTTCACTCATTCATATGTTTAACCTTTGAAACAAAGAAACATGTATTTAATAAACAATATATCAGAACACTATGAAATAAAACATTTTAATGCAGCTTTTGTTTGAGAAGAAACTGTTAATTACTGTTAATTACTGTTAATTACTGTTAATTATTGTTAATTATTGTTAATTATAGTCTAATAAAAAGCAATTGATGTGTGCTATTCTATTTTCTATTGTTATGAATACGAAAAATATATTTAATTAAACAAACTAATGCTTAAATATACTGCTGTAAAATGCTGCTATTTTATTTTATTTTATTTTAACTATTTTATTGTATTTTATTTAGGTTTGTTTTACTCACATTTTTTTAAGTATTTATTGTAGTTTTAAGAATTTATTAAGTATTAAATATTTAAGCCTTGGCTTCTAAACAATCCTTTTTTGTATGTTTTTCATTCATATGAAATAAACATTTTAAGTTTTTCAAATACATGTTGTTTGAATGAGTCTAAATGTATTTATTTTGAAATGTGCGTCATGAACATGTGGATTTTGGACGTGGTTTGGAGGAATGTTCTACACCTCCCATGGACGACAAATGTATGAAAAAAAAACACTTGGAAAAGATGTGGTTTCAACATGTTTTTCATTCACAGTGGAACGAAAGCTACGAGGTAAAGAAACACTGAAGAAACTCATAACGTAATAACAGCTGATAACGCATTAACTTAAATAAAATAACTGATCATAACATAATAGCTTAAATATAATAACAGCTGATAATGTAATAACTTAAATATAATAACGGTTCATAACATTATAACTTAAATATCATAAAAGTTCATAATAATAAAAATAACAATGGATTGCACTTTTTTATCCACTCAAAGAGCTTCACATTTATGACCCATTATTCATTCACTCTCACATTCTCGCTCTGGTGGTGGTAAACTACATATGTGTCCACAGTTGTCCTGGGACAGACTGGCAGCCATTTTGTGCCCATGGTCCCTCCCACCACCACCTATGGCCCCTCCCACCACCACCAAGCATTCATACACCAGTGTGAGTGACACTGGAGGCAGGAGGGTGAAGTGTCTTTGCCCAAGGGCACAACGGTCAGACGTCTTTGTACATAATGTAATAATGTAATAACTTAATCTTAATATAATAAAAGCTGATGATGTAACAATGGCTCAAACTGTGACAAAAGTTGCATTATCAACATGTTGTTTTAATCTTTGCCATTCCTGTAAGGTCAAAGGTTAACTATGGTTAAGTAATACTTTTAAAACAATCCTAGAGTTTATTAAAAATATGTTACATCATCACCTTTTATTATGTATTACATTACGAGTTGCTATAAATATTGATGTATTTTCACTCATATCTGAAAAATGGGGGGGCTTATGAGCACAACCTTTCCAAACACAAACCATTAAAATTTGAATTATACACTTGATTGATGTCGGGTCCGTTGGAGGCACTAAACTCCTCCTCCTCAGAATCCAGGTTAAGTCTAATTTATTCTTCCAGAACTGGACGAAATTCCTCTTTTCGTTCCTGACGTTGCTCCCAGAGCTGGTATTTATGCCTCCGTCTGTGTTATGGATGTTGTGTTTTAAATCCTCTAGGGGGCGGTAACGAATCGCATTGCCGAGGAGGGTTCTAGAAACATGTTGTCTGTTGAAGAAGTGATTTAGATGCATGAAGGGATGAAGGATGAACTGGTGTCAATGGTGGTGAACTGGTGTCAATGGTAGTGAACTGGTGTCAATGGTAGTGAACTGGTGTCAATGGCAGTGAACTGGTGTCAATGGTAGTGAACTGGTGTCAATGGTAGTGAACTAGTGTCTATGGCAGTGAACTGGTGTCAATGGTAGTGAACTGGTGTCAATGGTAGTAAACTGGTGTCAATGGCAGTGAACTGGTGTCAATGGTAGTGAACTGGTGTCAATGGTAGTGAACTAGTGTCTATGGCAGTGAACTGGTGTTAATGGCAGTGAACTGGTGTCAATTGTGGTGAACTGGTGTCAATGGTAGTGAACTGGTGTCAATTGTGGTGAACTGTGTCAATGGTAGTGAACTGGTGTCAATGGTAGTGAACTGGTGTCAATGGTAGTGAACTGGTGTCAATGGTAGTGAACTGGTGTCAATTGTGGTGAACTGTGTCAATGGTAGTGAACTGGTGTCAATGGTAGTAAACTGGTGTCAATTGTGGTGAACTGTGTCAATGGTGGTGAACTGGTGTCAATGGTAGTGAACTGGTGTCAATGGTAGTGAACTAGTGTCTATAGAAGTGAACTGGTGTCAATGGTGGTGAACTGGTGTCAATGGTAGTGAACTGGTGTCAATTGTGGTGAACTGGTGTCAATGGTAGTGAACTGGTGTCAATGGTTCAACCTATGAGTCAGACAAATGAGCAGAAACATTTTCAGTATTTCAGGATGACTGCTGACACCTTCCACCTTAAAGTCGTCGCAGGAACCTTCTTCGTGGGTGGAATTCCAAAATGTTACACTTCGGCCTCTCTACTGCCCCCACAATTTCCTGAGGCATTGCTCTGTTCCGGCCAGAGCTCACCGGATTGATAAGTTCTTGATCAATGGACAAACTGATGAAACTACCTCCAGAACTGGATGAAAACGTCTGTGTAAATAACGGAGGTTATAAATGAGGCTTTAGACCCCCGCCAGATCCAGCCCCTCCCCCCCCAGCCATTCCTCGTCCAATTCTCCCAGAATCTCCTGCAGCGACAGCTCCGGCAGCGAGGGGGGCGGGGACATCAATGTCGGCTGTCCGCTCCACGAATCCTCCAGTGGAGAGTAGGGCGGCACCTCCACCAGGGGGCTCTTGTCCACGGGGATGTCCCAGTATCCAGAGTCTGGGGTCTCCGGGGTGGATGCTGTGGGGTGGAGGGGGAAGCCAGGCCCAGGGGTCCGCTGCTCCGTAGATCCAGGGTAGGCGAAGGAGCCAGAGCCGTAGTTCCTGACGTCCATGGGCGAGCGGCACCAGCGGGGCGGGGCGGGGCTAGACCAGTATCCTCTGGCTGCGGGGCCTACAGCACCCCCCCTCATCTGCCGGCCCTGCTGAAGGCCCCCAAGGACAGGGCCATAGTGGTGCTCAGGCACGGGGTAGGGCAAGGGGCAGGGGTCAAAGAAGCAGGACTCATCCAGCTCCTCCTTCACCTGGGGGGGGTAGGCAGGGGGTTGGGGCTGGGGGAGACCGGGGCTGGAGCGGGACTGCCCCAGGCCCTGGTTTGGAAGGTGTGGGGGGTGCAGAGGCTCTGGCAGCCCCACGCCCTCCCCCTGCCACAGCGCCTTCTTAGATCCTTTACACTTCAGGGTCCGAGCTCTTCTGTTCTGGAACCAAACCTGGTGAAAAATAAAAACACGAAAACACGTTATCGCTCAGAAGAAGAAGAGTTTTACATGTTTAGGAGATTTTACCACGTTTTTGTGTTTTTTGTGTATTTTCAACGTAAAACTCCACCACCAGAACAGAACAGGTTAAAACTAGATCACTCCTAGAGTTTAGACCTCAGTGAAGCAGCACCAGTCTGTGCTAATGCTAATGCTAATGCTAACGCTAACAATCCCTTACAGGGTTTAAAAACATTCCCAGAAATCCTGGCTCCTGTTTTTCACATATGTCCATTTCAATATTCGACCACGTATGACGTCACTCTGACGTTATGTGACGTCGCACAACGACCAAATGTCACATGTTAGATCTAATGTTAAATATGAAGCACAAGATATTGTCTGATTTAACTAAATATGTCAATAACCTGCTTTAAGATTAAAGGTCATACATTTACCAAATATACCATTGGTGCCACGTCATATTTGTGTGTTTATTTTTAAATTGGGTCATAATAATTTAACAGATGCTCTCTTTAAATGACTTTTCATTCAACAGTTATATTTCAAACCCAAAAGAATAACTGACATGAAGATTTTGTTTTGTTTTTTTAAATATATACAGTATTGCAAAATGAAAAAACACTGGGCTTCAGTGTCCATGCAAACACTCAAACAGAACACTGTATCATCCTTCTTTTAGCTGAAATAATTACATTAATAATTCAAATCAACAAACAATTTTATATATATATATATATATATATAAATATATATATATATATATATATATATATATTCATCTGA
>CM035797.1:3919511-3927011 GCA_020466265.1 Siphamia tubifer
AAGAAAAGAAAACCTAACAAGGAGATGGAACCCCCCCTCCCCATATATATATATATATATATATATATATATATATGTGTGTGTGTGTGTGTGTGTGTGTGTGTGTGTGTGTGTGTGTGTGTGTGTGTAAATTAATTAATTAATATTTCATTTTTATTTCACACATTTATTTTTTATTAATTATTTATTTGTATTTTTTACTTATTCATTTAATTTATTTATGTCAAATAATTAATTAATTTCTCATTAATGTATTTATTTTATTCATTTGTTTTAATTTTTTTATTTGTGTTTATTTTTTATTTATTTGCTTATTTTTATTTACATTTTTTTTAAGTGTTAATAGTATTTAATTATTTCAGTTACAGAAGAGTGACAGTCAAACATATGTTCAGCTGTATTTCAGTGTGTACCTGTATGCGTGACTCTGGAAGGCCGGTGGTCTGGGACAGGTTCTCTCGGAGGCTGATTCCTGGGTAGGGGTCGGTCTCAAACGTGGCTCGCAGCAGCTCCACGTGTTCTTTGGAAAAGCTGGTCCTCTTCCTGCGGCTGGCGCTGCGGGATGAGCCGCTGGGGACGACAGGGACACTAGGGAGACTGGGGACACTGGGGAGAGTGGGTCTGGAATCATCTGGGTGTGGGGAGGTCACAAGAGGGTAGGCGAGAAAAGGTCCCAAAAAACGACAAAAGAAGGACAGTTTACAGCTAAAATACATGACTTTTATTTATTACACTGGAAACATATCAATCTGACAATGTCTTTTTATCATTTCTACTGCCCTGAACAACAAGCCCTGCCCCCCTCGCACACATTTGACCTGATCGGCCCCATCACTTATTGTGAAAGTAGCATTAGCAGCAGCTAATTTAGATTTTTTATCTCATCATTTTTAACTTTTTATCTCATAAATTTGCCTTTTTTTTTTTTACATGTTTTCTTGATAAGAAAAATCTAAATAAGTTTTTTTTTTTTCGTTAATATCATTGGCATTTTACTGACAAAAACCATGTTTTTATTCATTCTATTTATTTACACAGGAGTTAATAACTTCTTTATTGAATGGCTTTTGATGCCCCAATCATTTTTGTGCAACTGTATGTGTTTAAGAAATCAAGCATGGCAGTGTA
Organism: Siphamia tubifer; assembly: GCA_020466265.1. Lineage (NCBI taxonomy): Eukaryota > Metazoa > Chordata > Actinopteri > Kurtiformes > Apogonidae > Siphamia > Siphamia tubifer. The sequence goes on from CM035797.1 coordinate 3,920,640, forward strand.
GGTCATGTTTTAATTAACCTTTGGCTTTGTGATAATAGTGTGTGTTAAGCTTCCAATGCTCATAAAACAATTCATATTTTTTTATTAAAAAAATTAGCGTATCTGCACATTTTGCATTTAATTTATATTTTACTGCAAACAACAGAAAAAACAACAGTATAAAATATAATAAAGTTGATTCAGTGTTTATTATCGTTTTAACAACTTTTAATGGTCTAATAATTGTTTCTGCAACTGTATGTGTTTCATAAATCATGCACAGCAGTGTCGGCCATGTTTCAATTGACCTTAGGCTCAGCCAAAGCCAAAATTATGACATAAAAAGTCAAATTATGAGATAAAAAGTTACAATTTTTTGATAAAAAGTCAAATTTATGAGACAAAAAGTAAAATTGATTAGATAAAGGCAAATGTATAAGATAAAAATTCAAAATGATTAGATAAAAAGTCAAAATGATTAGATAAAAAGTGAAAATTATGAGATAAAAAGTGAAAATTATGAGATAAAAGGCCAAAATTCTAAAATAAAAAACCAAAATTATGATATAAAAAGTCACATTTTTTAGGTAAAAAGTCAAAATTATAATATAAAAAGCCAAAATCATGAGATAAAAAAGTCCAAATTCCAAGTCACCAAGCACAACCAGCATTAATCCATATATAACTGTATAACTGTGGTTTTTGGAGAAAATTTAAGTATTTTAAATTTTACCTTATAGTCTGTAAAATACAGTACATTTTACTGTAAAGAACAGAAAAAACAATATAAAACATAATAGATTATTCAATGTTTATTAACTATTGTTTTTAACAACTTCTGATGCTCTAATAATTCTTTCTCCAATTGTATGTGTTTAATAAATCATCCACAGCAGTGTAGACCATGTTTTAATTAACCTTTGGCTCTGTGATAATAATGTGTACTAAGGTTCCAATGCTCATAAAAAATACATTTAAAGAAAATGTAAAGAAAAAACCATTGGCATATTTTCACATTTTCCATTTAATTTATATTTTACTCCAAACAACAGAAAAAACAACAGCCTAAAATATAATAGAGTAGATTCAATGTGTATTAATGGTTGTTTTTAGTGACTTGTAATGGTGTAATACTTGTTGTTGTGACTGTATGTGCAGTGTCGGCGGCCATGTTTTAATTAACCTTTGGCCTTGTGATAATAATGTACATTAAAGTTCCAATGCTCTTAAAAAAAAAAAAAAATTAAATTAAATGCTATAGAAATAAACTAATGATTTTTAATGGTCAAAATTATTTCCCACAACTGTACCTGTGGATGGTTTGTGTCACCAGTGACTGTTTGGTTATTTATGGGTTAATTTAGCATCTATTTAACATCAACAACATATTATTTACTATTTTATATCACTTTATAGCTACATTTAAGCAGTAAAATCTGCAAAAACTAAGGGTTTTCCTGTGTAAAATCTGCAGAAACAGTGACAGAAGTGTAGAAATGTTTGTAAAAGTCTTTTCTTACCAGTGCTGGAGTTGTTCCACATGTTGTTGGTTAAATATCTGCACACAACTGGACGTATGCAGCCTCCTCAGTGCTCTGTCTGGATGTGTTTGTGTGTCAGGGCACTTTTATATTGACCACCTGAACTCCCACAAGGCCACAGCTGGACCAGGGCTCACATTGGGGGTGGGTGGGGAGTCGAGGTGCCGCCGCCCCCCACCCTTTTCACCCCATTATTACCCAATCCCCATCAAAGGGGCCGGTCTGGACCCTAACAATTATTATTCGGCTCTGAACGACTCATAGAAACCAGTGAAGAAAAGGTGTGAATGGTAATGTTATTAAGACAAACCGAGCATGTGACGTGGATTTAACTGTTGATTCTCACTTGATTAATGCTGCTTTTCCCTTTTATCTGTTTGGGTTGGTCCACAACTGCACTTATTTGTTATTTATCTGTTTTAATTCAGTACAGAAATGATTTTACTGTACCCTATGAAACAAAAATAGATGCTAATGTCTCCTGACACCCACAAAGGTGAAAGGTTGAGCTTTTCTTTTTATTTCTTACATTAAAACCGTATCTTGATTAGAAACTGTACAATGCAACAGCTTTTACAAACACACTTTATTTAAATTCAGAATTATTTTTTTTTAAATGGAATGTGGTTTAGAATGGACAGAATTTTTTTAAAGTAAAACTGTGATATTTTTGTCCCCTACAGAGGATGAAAATACATTACTGGGTCTCAGGAGGACATTGTAAAATATAATACATTATATTCCAAAATATATTCCCATTAGGCATGGGAGAAAAAATCATTTGGCATGTGCAGAAAAAAATTTAGTAAAATGCAGTAAAATGCAGTAAAAATACACAAAAAGTTAAGTAAAATGCAGTAAAAATAGACAAAAATGCACAAAAAGTGAAGTAAAATGCAGTAAAAATACACAAAAAATAGAGTAAAATGCAGTAAAAATACACTAAAATGCACAAAAAGTGAAGTAAAATGCAGTAAAAATACACAAAAAATAGAGTAAAATGCAGTAAAAATACACAAAAATGCACAAAAAGTTAAGTAAAATGCAGTAAAAATAGACAAAAAATAGAGTAAAATGCAGTAAAAATACATAAAAATGCACAAAAAGTGAAGTAAAATGCAATAAAAATACACAAAAAATAGAGTAAAATGCAGTAAAAATACATAAAAAGGCACACAAATACTAGCCTAGCCACATTATCCCTGTTCATTCCATGTATGGGTCTAGTGGTGCTTCGTTGGCAGTACAGATCGGGTGGATGATGCGACAAAACATAATATTTGAATTAAATTGGGGCGGGTTGTGGTTGAAGCAGTCAAATAAAAAGTAAGGGGCAGGTTTGGTTCTGAAAACATCCTAGGACGTACTGGTACATGCAACAAGTTTTTACAACAGTGGAAGAGATTTAAAAAAAACAGATTAAAATATGAGTCATCTGCACATCTGTAACAGTCAGAGGAGGCGGGGCTAAAAGGTTGTCTTTAAATCCTCTGTATGTAATAGGACGGTACTACAACCAATCAGTGTAATCTTTAGGATGACGTAGTTAGAGCGACTGAAAGTTGACGAAGGAGTCTGGAGAAAGTTAGGAATGACTAAACAAAATGGTGGATTATGGAGCTGAACGACTGTTGATGCTTCTGTAAAAAGAATTTAAAGATTGTTGACGTTTTCTCACAGATGGATTGATACTCTCTCTCTCTCTCTCTCTCTCTCTCTCTCTCTCTCTCTCTCTCTTTCTCTCTCTCTCTCTCTCTCTTTCTCTCTCTCTCTCTCTTCTCTCTCTCTTTCTCTCTCTCTCTCTCTCTCTCTCTCTCTCTCTTCTCTCTCTCTCTCTCTCTCTCTCTCATCCATTTAGTGAGGATGTTGTGTGTGCTACTGGTTGTCATGGAGACGATACACAGGAAAATAAACTGCTGTGGGAAACAGCAGTGAACTGGAGTTAATGGTGGAGGAGTTTTGTTTTAGAAGATTGTGTGTGTGTGTGTGTGTGTGTGTGTGTGTGTGTGTGTGTGTGTGTGTGTGTGTGTGTGTGTGTGATCATTTTGTCAAACTGTGACCTGATGTAATTTTTAATCATAGTCATTAAATCAAGTTGAAAAGAGTCCCATAAAGTGTGTGTGTGTGTGTGTGTGTGTGTGTGTATCCTATCTTTATGGGGACATTATTATGAACACATTCACTCCTATGGGTGATTTAGATTAACCAATTAACCTATCAGTGCATGTGTTTGGATGGTGGGTGGAGCCAGAGAATACACACACACACACACACACACACGAAGAACATGCTAACTCCACACAGGAAGGTCTGGTGTTGGAATCAAACCACCCTCACACCAATATTTTCTACAGTCAAATAACAGAAAAACCTACAAAAAAAATAAATCCATATTTTCTTCTGAGTTCGATGTGAAAAACGTCGATTATGTCGATAATGACAACTTCAAAACTTCATCTGTTTTAGTTTTAAAAAATTATTCACAAACTATAATGTAAGAATAAAATGTCAAACACCTGGATAAGTATGAACAACATGAAACAATTTTAACAACTTTTTGCTTCTTCATAGAAAAATCATATGTTGAAGCAAAACATTTTTTATGCATTTTAGTGTTTTTTTTATTTTTATTTTTTTTTAACTTTATATCAGCATTGTTTTTGCCATGGAAATTGCTTAAAATTAGTGAATAAATGGTTTAATTCTTTTCAGTTCAACTAATTACAATAGTGCATTTGTTTTTACTTTAGTTTATGAAGTAAATATTACATGTATTTAAGTATTAATTCACCAAAGTCTCATTTTTTCCCCACAGGAAACGTGAATAAAATTTAAACGTTTCAGTGTTTTTAGTTGCAAAAGCATAGAGTAAATATAATCCAGTGAAGTCAAAGGTCACAGGTCCTTACACGCATGTGAGTCAAAGCCTGGACATGTCAAACACAAGCACTGGGAACCCCTGCTCACTTTAAAGCAGGGGTCTCAAACATGCAGCCCAGGGGCCAAATGCAGCAGTAAACATCCACTAAAATGTCTTAAAAAAACACTAAAATGTCTTAAAAAAACACTAAAATGTCTTAAAAAAACACTCAAATGTCTTAAAAAAACACTAAAATGTCTTAAAAAAACACTCAAATGTCTTAAAAATCCACTAAAATGTCTTAAAAAAACCACTAAAATGTCTTAAAAAAATACTAAAATGTCTTAAAAATCCACTAAAATGCAATAAAAATCCACTATAATGTCTTAAAAATCCACTAACATTTCTTAAAAATCCAATAAAATGTCTTAAAATCCACTAAAATGTCTTAAAAATCCACTAAAATGTCTTAAAAATCCACTAAAATGCACTGATTCATAATGAAACACATGGTCTAGTAATAAACTGAGGTAGAATATTCTTAAAATGTACCTTATTTTCCTTATGAAATTTAACCTTTGGATAATTTATCAAAGTATTTTCATAATTTAACGTTTTTTTTGTACACTAAAATAATGATAAGAAATGTGTAATTGTCGTTATTTATAGGTTATTATGTTTTCATTTTACTTTAGATCAAATCAGACTGAATGTGGAAAATGAAGAACATGAGTTTGAGAATCCTGTACAAAAGTATAAATACAAATGCACTAAAAAAAGTAGAATGCAGTAAAAAAAAAAACACTAAAATGCACTAAATTACAGTAGAATGTAGTAAAAATTCACAAAAATGCAGTAAAAATAGAGTAAAATGTAGTAAAAGTACTAAAATCTAGTAAAAAAAATAGAGTAAAATGTCTTAAAAATCGACTATTTTCATAATGAAATGTTTTTTTTTGCAGTAAAACTGTGTGTTTTCGTGTATTCCTCTGAGTCTGTGCAGATCAGATCATGTGATTTCGAGTGGTTAAAAAGAGAAACGTCAGAGTCGTCGTCACACGCTCATTATCTGCCTTTTGTTTTTCCTGTTGTGATAAAGCTCATCTGTAAAACAAAACATGACGATCAGCTGATTCAGGACTAAATACTGCCTTGCATTTTCCCAGGGGGTGAGTTAAATATTTCCAAGTCCATTGTTGGTTGATTAAAGTTTGTTCAGTTTAATCAAGTGACGTTTGATTAGAGTTTGTAATATTTACATGTAATGCTCATTAGATAAGGCACAGTGGGATTTAAACCCTCGAGTTTAGATATTTTACACAAACAATGATCATTTATTGAATTAACTTTAGTTTGTGATATTTTCATTTCCTGTAAAAAAGTTTTTATGTAATATTTTCATCAGGTTTCACTGCAAAAATCTATATTTTATCAAGTGTATTTTATAGATCTGTGAAATTATCATTGTCATTATCATCACAATAATCATTGTTATTCATCTGATTACAAATTTTAATGTTTAAAATGTAGTAAAACTACACTAAAATGCACAAACTAAATTGTAAAACGCAGTAAAAATACACTAAAATGCCAAAAAAAATACTGCATTTTATTCTATTTTTTTGCATTTTACTGTTTTACTACATTTTATTACATTTTTGGTAGATTTTAGTGTATTTTTTTACTACATTTTATTCTATTTTTTGTGCATTTTAGTGGATTTTTACTGCAAACAAATCAAAAACATACAACATCAAAAATTACATTTCTGAAATGAAAAGTTATAAGTACACTGTCTTCAGTACCAATACGAATTTCTCAGATTTTCAGAAACTGGTCAAAAATATGTCAATGTTTACATCGACTGTGGCTCAGTCTGGCGGTTCATGTCCCGACTCTGGCTGTCCAAGTGTCCAAGTGTCCTTGGGCAAAGACACTGAACCCTTAGTCTCCCAGTAGGACTGACAGAACCTTAAACCTACTGGTGTATGA
>CM035797.1:3929511-3939511 GCA_020466265.1 Siphamia tubifer
CATACACATACACACACACACATAAACACACACACATACACACATACACATACACACATATGTTCATCATGTTTAAACCTGGACTATTTTAGGACTTAATGTCAAACAAATATTCAGAAGATGCCTCGTCTCACCTCTTGCGTCTTTCTGGAATGTTCATAATTTGTCTTTAGTTTAATGTAGTTGTTGTGGCTTCAGTTGAACAATGTTTAATTTGTGTTAATAAATTAAGTAAAAGCAGAAATTATTAATTTAAAATACCAAATAAAGAAATCTAACTAAAAAAGAATTCAAATGAAAATCAAAAATTTCAGACTGTGATGAAAAAAATGCACAGATGATGTAAAATATTTCCCTTCGCATTTTTCTGTTTTGGTTTTTGTCGTTTTCCTCAACTTCAACTTTTTCGTTTGCACTCCCTGACTTTTTGATTGTGGTTTCGACACAAATGTGGCTGGTGGGGGCGGGACTTCCTTTGGTAAATTATTTATGTTTGACAGACAGCTGAGTATGAAGTGACTCTGACTGGGTACGAAAAAACATCTTACATTAAGCAAAAATATATTAAATTGTCTTCATTCTATGCTTATTTATTAATATTGTTGTTCTTCATTGTTATTGAATTCATTGTGTGTTGGTTCTATTTATAAAAACGTTCAGATTGTTTTGTTTCCAGTTGTTTTTTCACGGTAGAAAAATGACTGGAGGTGGAACAACACAGTTTACTTCTACTTCCTCATACATGTCCATGACGCGCTGATGAGGCATCTGTGATTGGCTCAGAATGTGTGAAGGAACACTCCCCCCTCCCCTCTGGTTCTGTATGTTTACCTTTACCAGAGTAACATCCAGCTAGGTTTGGTGCCGTTGCTTGTTTTGAAAACGTGCAGGAAACAACAAGGCTTTATTTCCACAGAGACACGTGAACCAGTTTGATCTAAGGGTGTTAACCGATGACCGTTTGACCGATGGTTGACCGCATCAGCGGCGTCCGGTCATTATTTTCTGTCACTGCATCAGTCATTCCACTGCACAGACTGTTTTCCATTGTAGTGTAGGTTATAAAGAGGAAGCTGTGTGATCTGAATGTTTAATCCAAACACAGAGGGACAGCGAAATGACACCATGAAAACCAAAAATGTGGGAACACTTAAAAAAGAAAATCAACAATAGCGAGGTGAAGTGTTCACTCTGTGATACGACGCTGATCCATCATCATCCAACATTCCCAGTTTTCCCTGACCTGACGAGCGAGTGAGATCCAGACGGCTCGATAATGAGGACCCCCACGGCCCGGCGCGTTTTGGGGTTGCGCTCTGGCCCCGTCCTGGCAACAACAGCCCAGGTGAGTCCAGTTGAGAGCCCGGAGCCCTAACTCTAGGCTCCGCCCCTCTGGCTCCAGCCGCCATATTTAGCAGCATAATTTACTTTGACATCAAATGTTTTCTTTATGTGATGGTTTAAACTGAGCTTTAACATAACAACAGTACAGCTGCTGTGACTGGTGGCAACTATGTGTGTGTGTGTGTGTGTGTGTGTACATGTCCATGTGCCAAACAAAACAAGTATTTTATTTTCTCTGTGACCGACTAATGACCGGTTAATGAGGGTCAGTGGTCGGTCAAGATTTTTTATGAATTTCGCCATCCCTAGATTGATCCAACTTTTTTTACAGTTTGTGCAGCAGCTACTGTGGCACCATCTGCTCTTGTAGATGCTAATGCTACTTCAGATTGGCTGCAATGGGGGAGGGGCTTAACCCCAGGTGGGTGACGCTAAAGTCCCTCTGACGTCAGATGGACCGTCTTTTTCTGGGTCCCTGGTTCCTGTTGTTTTGCAGCCAGTGGAGGTGATGAACCACTGTCAAAGGAGCATGAGTTGGTAAGTCTGGGTGAGTCATCGCCATGGTAACGCTGGGTGAGCCGTCGCCATGGTAACGCTGGGTGAGCCATCGCCATGGTAACGCTGGGTGAGCCATCGCCATGGTAACACTGGGTGAGCCATCGCCATGGTAACACTGGGTGAGCCATCGCCATGGTAACGCTGGGTGAGCCATCGCCATGGTAACACTGGGTGAGCCATCGCCATGGTAACGCTGGGTGAGCCATCGCCATGGTAACACTGGGTGAGCCATCGCCATGGTAACGCTGGGTGAGCCATCAGATTCCAAAAGGACAAAAGTGGAAAATGGTTTTCAGCAGAATGACTCCTTTAAATGAACCTGTTCCTAGGTGCCTCTGAGCAACAAATATACTGAATGGTATTCATATTATTTAGGAATATGCTAATGATGCATATCTACAGGTCATAAACTCACCTCAAAGCTCATATAAACTATTCTTATCATCACCAAACACAGTTAAAACAACAATCAATTAAATCAGTTTTTGCCGTAAACATGAAAAAGTGTGAAACATGTTTAAACATGTTTAAATGACACAGGACTATCAGCTGATCGCTCTAAACAAAGCTAACACATGTTAGCTGCACAGCACAGACCAGAAACACTTTTCAACCAACAACTAAATGAGAGAAAAACAACAACTCGCTTTGGAAAAAAGATGCAAAACCTTGTTTTAGTAGAATAAAACAAAATATTACACTTCCTGTTTGGCTTTGGGGTCCAACAGCAGAGTGGAGGAGGGCTCTGAGGGTCCAGATTTGCTTTGTGATTGGACGAAGCAAACGTTTGTCCGAGTGCGTCACATGTATTCATTCACTCGTGTTTCACTAACATTGTATTTGGTGACTAAAGCCTGAGGATTAAAATAAGATGTCAATCATTGTCATCGGTCAATGCCAGAGCTGCCGCCCTGCGTAAATGAAACGTGTGGCTGCATTACTGAAGTGTACAATGTAGACAAGTATGAGTCATTTTTTTAGAAAGTGAAAAACAAGGGTTTTTTTTAAGACCTATAAAAACATGTGGATCAAATGAAATGAGTTTTATAACTTGGTACCAAACACATGTCAAATGGCACAGATGATGCCAGACTGTACCAATCTAAAAGTTCTGTGACCCTCCGTTCTATAGTTAGAACCCATAATGTTTTGACCTTTTAGTTAATTGTGACCTTGACCTTTGACCTTTACTCAAAGGGATCATTTCATCTCATGGGTATTAGCTGTATGTATATGAACATGTAATGTCATAGTGATATGTATAGTATGCATTGAGTTATAGCATATGTCTCTGTGGACACACAAACACACACACACACAAACACACACAAACACACACACAAACACACACACACACAAACACACACACACACAAACGCACACACACACACAAACGCACACACACACACACACACAATAATCTCTCCCAACTAATGTGATTAATAATAAAACTAGAAAGTCACTCTGAGCACAAACCTCCGTCAAGACAGACCCCCCCCCCCCCTTTGAATAAAGAGGTCCACCAAGGAGGTTATGTTTTTGGCAGAGTTTGTCTGTTAGTTAGTTAGAAGGTAATTCAATAAGTTATGGATGAATTTTGATTATATGTTCAGGATGTGTTTTTAGTGTAACGAGGAATAAATGATTAGATTTGGGTGTTGATCCGGAACAGATCCTGGATTCTGGATCATTTAGAAATTTTACATTGCCGTAAATGGAGAATACAATTTCAAAGTGATCCAGAATCCAGGATCTGTTCCGGATCAACACCCAAATCTAATCATTTCCAGATCTCCTTATTACCAACCAACCCTGGAAGTTTCATCTAGATCTGTCCATAACTTTTGGAGCTATCTTGCTAACAGACAGAGTGACAGACAGACGGACGGACGGACAGACAGACAGAGTGACAGACAGACAGAGTGACAGACAGACAGAGTGACAGACAGACAGACAGACAGACAGACAGACAACCTCATTGGTGGAGGTAATAATATAGTATAATAATTGTAAAAGGATTATTATACCAGTTCCAGTTTTATCAATGAAGTGTTTCAGCAGCTGATGCGTGCGTGCGTTCGCTCACGGTGGTTCAGTCTCATCCTCAACTCGTAGAAAAACACTTTTTTCTGTCGCCACATTTACACGCTTTAACAAGTCATGAGTTTATCTGATGAGTTCATCGCTTTAAGGGAAGAGTTCAACTGTGATGGGAATAAAAAAAAAACAACACCACCTCTGCGGTCTTCATTTATGTTTCATATATACTAGAGCATTAACCACTTCAACTTTTTTCAAGTCGACTTATCCGTCAATAAAGTCTAAGTTGAGTCGATGAGTTATATTGTCAGCGGAGGAACAACAGGCACACGGCTAAACAAACAAACAAACAAACAAACAAACAAACAGACACATATCCAGTAATGAGCAACTGATATTAAAGTTCAGTAACAACGTAACAATGTCCACTGACACAAACAACATTTAACTGCAACAAAACAAAGGCTAACGTTAGCAAAGAGTTTTGTGTTAAATGTAAGTGAACATCAGTAGGTGAACATATGTCTGCATTTGGTCTGGACCCACGGCTCTAAACCTGGACTGTCCACACGTCTGTCACACGTCCTCACTTTTTATATTAAGTGCAAAAAGTTTAAGGCAGCGGTCAATAACACCAACACCACTGTCCACATCATGTTTTGGGGTGTGTGTGTTGTCTTAATGCAGGTTGTCTGCGCTGCTTATCACTCAGGTTAGCTAGCTAATGCTGCTGCTATCACTCAGGTTAGCTAGCTAATGCTGCTGCTGTCACTCAGGTTAGCTAGCTAATGCTGCTGCTTATCACTCAGGTTAGCTAGCTAATGCTGCTGCTGTCACTCAGGTTAGCTAGCTAATGCTGCTGCTATCACTCAGGTTAGCTAGCTAATGTTGCTGCTATCACTCAGGTTAGCTAGCTAATGCTGCTGCTATCACTCAGGTTAGCTAGCTAATGCTGCTGCTATCACTCAGGTTAGCTAGCTAATGCTGCTGCTATCACTCAGGTTAGCTAGCTAATGCTGCTGCTGTCACTCAGGTTAGCTAGCTAATGCTGCTGCTATCACTCAGGTTAGCTAGCTAATGCTGCTGCTGTCACTCAGGTTAGCTAGCTAATGCTGCTGCTTATCACTCAGGTTAGCTAGCTAATGCTGCTGCTGTCACTCAGGTTAGCTAGCTAATGCTGCTGCTATCACTCAGGTTAGCTAGCTAATGTTGCTGCTATCACTCAGGTTAGCTAGCTAATGCTGCTGCTATCACTCAGGTTAGCTAGCTAATGCTGCTGCTATCACTCAGGTTAGCTAGCTAATGCTGCTGCTATCACTCAGGTTAGCTAGCTAATGCTGCTGCTGTCACTCAGGTTAGCTAGCTAATGCTGCTGCTTATCACTCAGGTTAGCTAGCTAATGCTGCTGCTGTCACTCAGGTTAGCTAGCTAATGCTGCTGCTATCACTCAGGTTAGCTAGCTAATGTTGCTGCTATCACTCAGGTTAGCTAGCTAATGCTGCTGCTATCACTCAGGTTAGCTAGCTAATGCTGCTGCTATCACTCAGGTTAGCTAGCTAATGCTGCTGCTATCACTCAGGTTAGCTAGCTAATGCTGCTGCTATCACTCACATCAGCTGATACCTCCACAGATGCCGTGCTGTGTGTGTGTGTGTGTCACTGTTGTTTTGTTAGCCCACCACAACTGTCTGACCTGCAGGGGTCTTGTTTACACACAAGAGAGAGAGAAAGGGGCAGGCATTTATTTCCGTGTTAAAATCTGATGTAATTTCTTGTGCACAGCATCTAAACCAAAGACACATTTGAACCCAGTTTCCATGAAAAAAGAAAACACTGGGAGCCGCTCATCATCTTTAAAATTCTCAGTGAATGTGTCCCAAACCTTACTGTTTTTGTTTGGATGTTTCCGGAGCTTCCACTCTCCCAACTTGACTTTCTCTCTTCTCTCTTCACACCGTAGGATACTGACCACATTGTACGTCACCCTCATTAATAAAACACATTCACCAGTTATTTTAATGTCTGTTACAAAGCTCACACAGTTTAATCCTTTGTTTGTTTGTTTAATTATATTTATTCAGGAACAATGAATTTTCTGTAAGTTTCCAAATATCCCACGCTGTTGAACGCACCAGTGATGTTATGATGGTTATGAACGTACCTCCATGTTGTTGCTAAGTAACCGTGTCCAGATCTCCATCTCTCCTTCTTTTTCTCTTTATTCATATATTCCTGGTTCATTACTGTGTGTAAATGCCACATGGGGACATGAATAACACAGTACAGTTCAGATAGATGTTAGCATGGTGTGTTGTAGAAGCTAATACGGTAATAAGCTAGCTGTCATCACTGTGTTTTCTGTGAGGTGTTTGTGTTTTATTTATATATATATATATATATATATATATATATATATATATATATATATATATATGTGTGTGTATGTAGATATATAAGAGATGCACAATATATTTGAACATCGACATCGCAATGTACGCATGCACAATAGTCACATGACAGGTGCTGTAATTATTTTTATTTATTATTTTATTTATTTGTATATATTTTTATTCATTTATTTTTGTCCATTGATTTATTATTCATCGTATTTATTTATTCACTTATTTTACATTTTTATTTATTTTATTATTAATTTTGTTTAATTGTATTTATTTCGGCTACAAGAAGGATGATACCACTAATCTGTTTGACAGTTTGTGTTGACACCACACAGCTGTTATTTACTCCTGAGGACTTTTTCATATCACAATATTCAGTTTTATCACAGGGTAAAATCACATTCTCATTTTTTTCTAATATTGTACAGCCCTAATAAATGAAAATAGGCTGAAAACACTTCACTGCTGTTTTTTTTAAAAATTATTTTTCAATAAATCATCTGCATGTGTTTTGATTGTGTGATTGTACATGGATGAACTGCTGTAATGATGATGATTATTTTTAATGAGTTTTTAATTTGGCAACGAAAAAAACTAAAGAAAATGCAGGTTGTATAAGATAATAAAGTCCCTTGTAGTTAAATAAAACTTTCTTTTTTTCCCTTCATTGCAGTGTTTCCCAACCCTGGTCCTCTATAGGCACACTATCCTGCATGTTCTCTCTCCAAACACACCTGATTCAAAGGCTCATCCTCTTATCAGCTCTGCAGAAGAATGATAATGACCGTCAGGTTCAGAGAGGGACACATCTAAAACATGCAGGATGGTGTTCCTCCAGGACCAGGGTCTGTTTTCGTGTGGTTGTCTTTCCTCCCTCCTTTCCTGTGATGTTGGACCTCGTCTGTTCCCACCCGGTCACATTTGATGGTGAGACCAACGCAGAGCAACAGCAGCAGCTATGGCTAAAAGTGATGGAAGCAGCTACTTTAAACGAACCAGCTACTTCTGGATGATCTCCATCACTCTTGGGATGTCGTATTATACCGTAAGTGAACATTCACAGTAAAATAAGTTCTAAATAGATTAAGGTTTTCTGGTAATTTACGTAATTTTAAGGACTGTCAACGTGTGGTGTTACATAAAATGTGCTCCGGGTAGTTGTCATCTGAATATTGCTACTATACTTTCACAGGTTTTTATTGAATATTTATTTACTCTACAGGTATTTTACGTTATGTGTAATTGTTAACAATCGGTAGAATATCCAACAACAAGGTCAAAGTCATTTACGTGAATTTAACCACGACGCGTTGTGTTACGTAACCTTTACCCCGGGTAGTTTTCATCTGAATATTACTACAACAATATTTACTTAGTCTGTGGGTATTTTTAGTTTATGTGTAGTTGTTAAAAATGGGTGGAATAGACACGAAAGGGGTCAAAGCCATTGTTTGGTGTTACACTTGCTAATCTTATCTAAATATAGTGAATCGGTCAAGAGGCAGTGGGACACAGGTTGAGCTCGTTTCTGTCCAAAGTCCATTTAACAAGTCGACTGTTAAGATTAATGAGATTAATGAGATAATTTTGTTCGTTAGTGATCAATGCTGAACACTAAAGGTGATACAAGATCTGTTCTCAAGTCGAACAATGGGTTTAATTAGTGATACAAAGCTATTAACAAACATCCGGAGTGTCCAAATCACACAAATATCGCGAGTTTTACAGAAAATAAACATTTTAGGATCAATAAATTAGCTTCACACCAGAGCTGGACAGTAAAGTGTTTGAGCATCAACGTGGCAATGTACGCGTGCGCAATACTTACATCTCGGGACCTGTAATTATTTTTTATTTTATTTGTATTTTAAAAAATATATTTGTATTTGTATTTATTCATTTTAAAGGTTTTATTTTTATACGTTTATTTTTATTTGTCTTTTTAAAATGTATTTTCTTTTATTTTTTAATGTGTATTTATTTGTCTATTTAATTTGTATTTATTCCTTTATTTATTTTTAATTTTATTATTTGTGTTTATTTTAATTGAATTTTATGAATTATTTTTAAAATGTATTTATATTAAGTTTTTAAAATTTCTTAAATTAAAAATGTTAAAATGTATTTATTTTATTTGTCTTTTTATAAAATGTATTTATTCCTCTATTTTTTTAAAATTAAAAATATATCTTTTTATTTTTAATGTGTGTATATTTGTATATTTTTATTGATTAATGAATTTGTCTTTTTAAATTTAATTATTTTTATTTAATTGTTATTTTTTACGTGTATTTATTTATTTATAATTATGAATTTTATTTAATTATTTCAGCTTCAGGAAGGATGTCACTATTGACTGTGACTCTGTTTGACTGTGCGTGGGCACCACACCCAGTGTTTATTTTTATAATGCAAATATATATCGCTAGGTTAAAAAAAAAGGAATTACCATGTCAGTTTTTCTGTAATATCGTACAGCTCGACTTCACACAATCCTTTAGGGTTTGGAATATAAATGTTGAATGAAAAGGCATTTCAAGAGAGCATCTTTTTAAATTATTAAGACCCAGTAGAAATTTGAGCTGCAGACGTTCATTAAGTAATGAATTGTCGACTCTGAAAAGCAAAGATGCTCTGTTTTTGTTTTTTTTCCTTTGACACTGTGACCAGATGTAAAGTAACTGTGATCTTGGAAACACTTTTCACCTTTTTTGTATTTCACAATAAATCGAACTTTACCGAAGATGGATTAATCAACAGTAAAAAATACCACAAAAAAGTTCAAATTATATCTACAGTCTAGATGTAAATGCAACAGTTGTAAATGAAACTAATGTTCCAGAACATGTTAAGTGTTTGAACATATTCATTTTTCCATTTACTCTATTTTTTTCAACAGCTACTGTTAAAATAAAAGTAAAAACGTATACAATTATTTCAGTTGTAACTCTGTTATTTAATTAGATATTTCCCATCATGCACTGGGGTGATTAGATACTACATCAGGAGGTTATTACTACTGTTGTCTGCCTGGTCTGTATTTAATCTAATCTGGAGGGAGTTCATGAAAATCGTGAACTTTTTGACCTGGTGTTTGGTGTGGGTCTAAGGTTTTCAAACATTACTACATACAGGTTGGCAGCTCCTCCTAGTGGTTGGTATCCATACATTTCAAAATGGCCGCCCCTGAAAATAAAAAAAAAGGTTGTATCCCTCCTTATTTTAGTCTGACATGGTTCTATCGTCCAACTATTGGCATTTTATTGAATAAAATGTTTTTATGCCAATAGCATATTAATATTTTCAGGTTATGTGAAATATCTGGTCAATATCGGGGCTGTTTTGAACTTTATCGAGCATTTTTCAAACATAATGTGACCATGACCAGACTTTTGTCAATGAAGTGACCTTCAAATATTACCTTGATACTAACATAATGACCATTTTATCAAGTGAAATTGAAAAGGTTGGAACGTAGAACCATTTCAGACTAAACTGGATCACTCGGATCTCAGTATAGCAGCACCAGTCTGTGCTAATGCTAATGCTAACACATTAAACTAGATCAGTGGTAGAGTTCAGACCTCAGTGAAGCAGCACCAGTCTGTGCTAACGCTAACGCTAACACATTAAATCTGCCAAGGTTTGGATCTGGATGT
>CM035797.1:3944511-3962011 GCA_020466265.1 Siphamia tubifer
CGTTTGTGGGTTATACACTCGGAACGATAGGCGCCCCCGCCACTGCATCATGCCCTCATCAATGCAAATGTTTTCTCCTGGCTGGTACAGTTCTTTGCATTTCCCAACAAGATAATCTAACACTGGGCGGACTTTGTACATTTTATCAGCAGTATTTTGTGTGGCATTGTTGTTGAAATGGAGGAACCGCCATATAATTTGAAATCTGTTCCTGGACATTGTCTGGCTGAAATATGGTGTTGCATCTATTTCCTCTACACTCCAGTATAAGTCAAGGCTTGGCTTTTTGATGTAGCCAGTGAGGAAACTCAGTGCAAAGAATGTTTTCAGTTCTGGGACTGACACTGGCTTCCAGGCATTACCTCTGCTGTGTGGTAGCACCTCAGGGTTGGCTTCAAAGTACTGACGAGCATACAAGTTGGTCTGAGCGCGAATATGCTGCAGCAGCTCATCTGTCACAAACAGGTCTAGGTAATCGGCCGGCTCATTGGAGTCTAAGTCCGCCGCAGCGTTCTGAGGGCCCGGTGTTGCAGTAAACGCCAACCCCAGGGGTTCCCAGCCGGCTTGACACCAGCCCTGGTCCTGGTCCTGGTCGTGGTCCCAGCCCCTAGCTGATACACCTTTCTTTCTTTGTCCTCCACCACGAGGAGGGATGGGGGCCCTGCTGGACCCACCACCTGTAACACATAATTACCATAATGATTAGCAACAGGTGCCCATAATACAACTGGAGGAAAATGGTGTTCATGTAACAAGGACTGAATGGGGGTTAATTCTTACCTCTGTCACGTCCATTATCGGAGCGATCTGGCTCCCGCTCCGGCGATGAGGCTGTGTCGGTGTCAGACGAACCAGACGGCAGCCATTCGTCTGACGTATCCGGGTCTGGTTCACTGGGACCCTCTGAACCGGATTCACCTGGGCCATGCTGGTGCCCTCGGTCCTTCGAAGGCACATGGTGCGCACCACACCCGCTCCCTCTGCCCTTCTTCTTTGCTGGGCATCTCCGACCTACTCTCCCTTCTCTTTCCCCCTCACCTGCCGCAGTATCTCCTGACATACTCCTAAACCTGCTTTCTTCCACCGCCAGCTGCCTCAGTTCGCTACATCTCCGCTTTTTCGCCATCTTCACTCAACCTCGTCCTTCTTCCTCTGCCAACACCAGTTGTACCCCACCCACAAACCGATTCCCATGGTCCCCGCCTACAGGATTCAAAATTCAATGAGTACACGCCTCATTTTCAGTGACAGGCGACAGGACCTCCAGGAACCAGGGGTCTAATGGCCAGGATGTAACCCGCCCAGAAGGCCCGGTTCTGGGGGTAAAAAGGCAGGGCATCTGGACCCCTGGAACCACATAGAACCAGGGGTCAAAAGGCCGGGCGTTAGACCCACCAATAAGGCTCTGGTGGGACTTAGAAAAATTTCAGATTCACTCTGGTAGTACCATGCCTCTGGTGGGACTTAGAAAAATTTCAGCTTCACTCTGGTAGTACCATGCCTCCAGTCCAACTTTCAGACGTAGCGAGTTTTGCCTCTTGGTAGTTGCTGGGGACCTGTCTATTTTGCCACACGTGATTGAGTTTTGCCTCTTGGTAGTTGCTGGGGCCTCCCCATTCAAAGTCAATGGAGACACCTTCTGCATAGTGCATTTAGCACTTTCTTGGGAGGTTTTTTTTCACGTGCTTCCCCCATTTCAGAAACCACGATTTTAAGTGGTGTTCCTCCAGGCGCAGGCAGGCAGGATTCGCAGGGTACCTTCCCCGGACCAAAATGAAGGGACATCTGTTCCCTTTTGTTGCTTTTTCCCCTGCCATCCTCCGGAAGCTAACAGCAAGCCTCCAATGGGACTTGCTTCACCCCGGTAGTACCATGCCTCCAGTTTAGAAAAATGACAAAGTCCCACTTTCACACGTAGCGAGTTTTGCCTCTTGGTGGTTGCTGGGGACCTGGAGCCCCATAGAACCAGGGGTAAAAAGGCCGGGCCTTGACCCAGCCTGAAGACCCCATTCTGGGGCACAGTAGCCGGGCACGTGGACCCCTGGAGCCCCATAGAACCAGGGGTAAAAAGGCCAGGCTTTAGACCCAGCCTTAAGGCCCCATTCTGGGGCACAGTAGCCGGGCACGTGGACCCCTGGAGCCCCGTAGAACCAGGGGTAATAGGGCTGGGCCTTGACCCAGCCTGAAGGCCCCATTCTGGGGCAGAGGAGCAGGGCACGTGGACCCCTGGAGCCCCATAGAACCAGGGGTAAAAAGGCCAGGCTTTAGACCCAGCCTTAAGGCCCCATTCTGGGGCACAGTAGCCGGGCACGTGGACCCCTGGAGCCCCGTAGAACCAGGGGTAATAGGGCTGGGCCTTGACCCAGCCTGAAGGCCCCATTCTGGGGCAGAGGAGCAGGGCACGTGGACCCCTGGAGCCCCATAGAACCAGGGGTAAAAAGGCCAGGCTTTAGACCCAGCCTTAAGGCCCCATTCTGGGGCACAGTAGCCGGGCACGTGGACCCCTGGAGCCCCGTAGAACCAGGGGTAATAGGGCTGGGCCTTGACCCAGCCTGAAGGCCCCATTCTGGGGCAGAGGAGCAGGGCACGTGGACCCCTGGAGCCCCATAGAACCAGGGGTAAAAAGGCCAGGCTTTAGACCCAGCCTTAAGGCCCCATTCTGGGGCACAGTAGCCGGGCACGTGGACCCCTGGAGCCCCGTAGAACCAGGGGTAATAGGGCTGGGCCTTGACCCAGCCTGAAGGCCCCATTCTGGGGCAGAGGAGCAGGGCACGTGGACCCCTGGAGCCCCATAGAACCAGGGGTAAAAAGGCCAGGCTTTAGACCCAGCCTCAAGGCCCCATTCTGGGGCACAGTAGCCGGGCACGTGGACCCCTGGAGCCCCGTAGAACCAGGGGTAATAAGGCTGGGCCTTGACCCAGCCTGAAGGCCCCATTCTGGGGCACAGTAGCCGGGCACGTGGACCCCTGGAGCCCCGTAGAACCAGGGGTAATAAGGCTGGGCCTTGACCCAGCCTGAAGGCCCCATTCTGGGGCACAGTAGCCGGGCACGTGGACCCCTGGAGCCCCATAGAACCAGGGGTAATAAGGCTGGGCCTTGACCCAGCCTGAAGGCCCCATTCTGGGGCACAGTAGCCGGGCACTTGGACCCCTGGAGCCCCATAGAACCAGGGGTAAAAAGGCCGGGCTTTAGACCCAGCCTTAAGGCCCCATTCTGGGGCACAGTAGCCGGGCACGTGGACCCCTGGAGCCCCGTAGAACCAGGGGTAATAGGGCTGGGCCTTGACCCAGCCTGAAGGCCCCATTCTGGGGCAGAGGAGAAGGGCACGTGGACCCCTGGAGCCCCATAGAACCAGGGGTAAAAAGGCCGGGCTTTAGACCCAGCCTTAAGGCCCCATTCTGGGGCACAGTAGCCGGGCACGTGGACCCCTGGAGCCCCGTAGAACCAGGGGTAATAGGGCTGGGCCTTGACCCAGCCTGAAGGCCCCATTCTGGGGCAGAGGAGAAGGGCACGTGGACCCCTGGAGCCCCATAGAACCAGGGCTCAGGAGGCCAGGCTTTATACCCAGCCTCAAGGCCCCATTCTGGGGCAGAGTAGCCAGGCACGTGGACCCCTGGAGCCCCATAGAACCAGGGCTCAGGAGGCCAGGCTTTATACCCAGCCTCAAGGCCCCATTCTGGGGCAGAGTAGCCGGGCACGTGGACCCCTGGAGCCCCATAGAACCAGGGCTCAGGAGGCCAGGCTTTATACCCAGCCTCAAGGCCCCATTCTGGGGCAGAGTAGCCAGGCACGTGGACCCCTGGAGCCCCATAGAACCAGGGCTCAGGAGGCCAGGCTTTATACCCAGCCTCAAGGCCCCATTCTGGGGCAGAGTAGCCGGGCACATGGACCCCTGGAGCCCCATAGAACCAGGGCTCAGGAGGCCAGGCTTTATACCCAGCCTCAAGGCCCCATTCTGGGGCAGAGTAGCCGGGCACGTGGACCCCTGGAGCCCCATAGAACCAGGGGTCTAACCCTGGGACCTATACCCGAAAAAAGGCTCCCTATCCCCGGCCACAATCTAGACACACCCGGCCCCTACTGGACCTCCAGGGACCGACCGCCCCAGTCGGTCCCTGGTACCCCAAACTTAAGCCCCCTCCTCGGGCTAAACCCCTTCAACCGGCGCCGTAAGTCAACCAGAGCCTTGGTACTACAAAACGAGTCCAACGTGGACTTAGAAAATTTTCTATCTTTCCATTTGTAGTACCAAGGGTTTTTTTTATTTTTTGGAATTTTTCTAAGTCCAAAGTGGACTTAGAAAATTTTCTATCTTTATCTTTGTAGTACCAAGGGTTTTTTTTATTTTTTGAAATTTTTCTAAGTCCAAAGTGGACTTAGAAAATTTTCTATCTTTCCATTTGTAGTACCAAGGGTTTTTTTTATTTTTTGGAATTTTTCTAAGTCCAAAGTGGACTTAGAAAATTTTCTATCTTTCCATTTGTAGTACCAAGGGTTTTTTTTATTTTTTGGAATTTTTCTAAGTCCAAAGTGGACTTAGAAAATTTTCTATCTTTCCATTTGTAGTACCAAGGGTTTTTTTTATTTTTTGGAATTTTTCTAAGTCCAAAGTGGACTTAGAAAATTTTCTATCTTTATCTTTGTAGTACCAAGGGTTTTTTTTATTTATTTTTATTATAGTCCACACTGGACTTAGAAATATTCCAAAAAGGTTAAAAAAAAAAACCCTTGGTACTACAAATATAAAGATAAAATTTTCTAAGTCCACACTGGACTTAGAAATATTCCAAAGAAGGTTAAAAAAAACCCTTGGTACTACAAATATAAAGATAAAATTTTCTAAGTCCACACTGGACTTAGAAATATTCCAAAAAGGTTAAAAAACCCCTTGGGACTAGGAGGAGGCCGTTTACCCAGCTCACGTTCCCTTTTACTTTATGTGAGTGTCTTTTCTCCCTGAGCCTCTCACGATGGTCTGAGACCCCAGCTCACGTTCCCTTCTGCTCTACGGGAGTGTCTGTTCTCCCTGTACCGCTCACGTTCCCTTCTGCTCCACGGGAGTGTCTGTTCTCCCTGAGCCTCTCACGATGGTCTGAGACCCCAGCTCACGTTCCCTTCTGCTCTACGGGAGTGTCTGTTCTCCCTGAGCCTCTCACGATGGTCTGAGACCCCAGCTCACGTTCCCTTCGTACCGCCCCAGTCAAACTCCCCACCTGCCAATGTGGGGTCAGAACCGGCAGAGCCGGACGCATGAAGAGAGAGCCCCGCCTGCTCGGGACTCACCTCACCGACCAAAGGAACCATAACTGATTTAATGAGCCATTCGTAGTTTCACTGTACCGACCTTCCAGCGGTTTAATATGTGGGACAAGCATATGCTGCTATACTGGAGGATCAACTAGGATAGCCCCGAAGGTGGAGCCCACCCGCGGCAGTGCGGTGATCCGAGGGGGCGGAGGAGGCGATCCAAGGCCCCCAGGAGAGTCGCCGGTCCCGAGGAGGGCATCCCCAACCCCCCCCTGTGAGCCCTTTAGTAGGGCGGGACGGGAAAGGGGCCTCCTCGGTTAGGGCGACAGACCTGGGCGGGGGCCAGGGAAAAGGAACACACCGCCCCCTCAGAGCGCACCGCGCGAGCAGCGCGCACCCCGGGGTTATACACAGCCGCTGGGGCCAGCGCTCCGCCGCCGGAGCTGTAACCGCGCCCACTGCCGTGTGTGAACAAGGATAAGAGAAACATAGTTATTTATAACGGACCCGCGTCAGCTCTGGCCGCCGTGACCGGGACCGCAACCCGCCGCCGGGTTAGACGGACCCCAGGCACCGCCTGGCACTCGCGGATACCGTTGGAGAGCCACTGAGGGAGACAGCGCATCTCTGTCCCGCATCCTCTCCTGGAGGCCGGAGCCCTGTCCTCCCCTCCCGAATACCTAACGTGTACCAGCCCGCAATGTTGAAGGAACCTACCGCTGAACCGACAAACGGAGAGCATAGGCCCTTCAGAGGCGGGGCTTCATAAATGCCTTTCGATCTGGAGGTTCGGAGGGCATAAATCCAATAAAGGGATCCGATGTCCCTCTATCTTTGCACGGGTAACGCACCCTCCGAAGCTGGCCTCTTATTACACTGGAGCACCACCAGTTAAAACTCTCGTTCCTTATAACGTGGATGTACTTGAAAAAATACCTCCCAGAAAAGTGCTAAATGCACTATGCAGAAGGTGTCTCCATTGACTTTGAATAGGGATGCCCTAGCAACTACCAAAGAGCAAAATCCGTTTACGTGTGGCAAAGTGTGGACTTAGAAATATTTCAGCTTCACCCGGGTAGTACCATGCCTCTATAAAAATATTTCTAAGTCCACAGCTTCACCCGGGTAGTACCATGCCTCTATAAAAATATTTCTAAGTCCACACTTTGCCACACGTAAACGGATTTTGCTCTTTGGTAGTTGCTAGGGCATCCCCATTCAAAGTCAACGGGGACACCGCCTGCATAGTGCATTTAGCGCTTTTCTGGGAGGTATTTTTTCAAGTACATCCACGTTACAAGGAACGAGAGTTTTAACTGGTGGCGCTCCAGTGTGGACTTAGAAATATTTTTATGGAGGCATGGTACTACAAAACCACACTGGACTTATACCTTTATATTATATAAATATGATTATGCCTTCATATGCAGCCCCAGACCAGAGCGTTATGGGCGGATTAAACGCACGGCTTCAGACCGCTGATCCCCGGTCCGTTTAGAGGGGGCGCATGCTCTGTTATTCTGCCCATAAACAGAGCATTATGAGCGGATTAAACGCGCGGCTTCAGACCGCTGATCCCCGGTCCGTTTAGAGGGGGCGCATGCTCTGTTATTCTGCCCCATAAAAAGAGCATTATGAGCGGTTTAATTTACCTGGGCTTTACACCATGGTTCCGGGACATTTTAGGGGTCCAATCTGCTCAGGAGGATCTAAAATAGCGGAGCACTTGGAAACCAGTCTGATTTTCAGTGACAGGCTGCGCGAGACCGCTCCCCGCCCCTCGCCCGTGATTGACGTATATATGCGTCGATGGCAGTGAGCGTAAGTATTTCAATTGACGTATATATATGTCAATGGCAGTGAGTGAGTTAATGACACTTAAAACACTTTACATACAGGACAATAAAACACTGACACATTAAAGGTGTCATTCCACTGAAAACTATTTTTCCACTTTTGTCCTTTTGGAATCTGATGGGTCACCCAGAGTTACCATGGCGACGGGTCACCCAGAGTTACCATGGCGACGGGTCACCCAGAGTTACCATGGCGATGGGTCACCCAGAGTTACCATGGTGACGGGTCACCCATAGTTACCATGGCGATGGGTCACCCAGAGTTACCATGGGGATGGGTCACCCAGAGTTACCATGGCGACGGGTCACCCATAGTTACCATGGCGATGGGTCACCCACAGTTACCAACACATGCTGTGTTTGCTGCAGGTGTGTTTCCTCCACTGGTGGATTTACCATCATTCATAGAAAACAACAGAGAAACCAGACACTTAGGAAAAGTCTGTCCACTACACGTCACCAGGACATTGGCGTCACCCACTTGGGGTTAAGCCCCTCCCCCATTGCAGTGAATCTGAAGTAGCATTAGCATTAGCATCTAGAAGAGAAGACGCCACAGTAGCTGCTGCACAAACTGTAAAAAACTGTTGGATCAAACTTCATATGTCTCTGTGGAAATAAAGACTGTTTTTTTGTCCAAGTGACGTCACCAAACCTAGCTGGATGTTACTCTCGGATGGTAAACACACACACAGAGTCCGAGGGGAGGGGGGAGTGTTCCTTCACACATTTATACGGTGACGATAAAAACAGAAGACTCAAGTGTCGTGTCATCTTCAGTTTTTCATCCACATTTAGACGAGTGTATTCAGGAGGAAATCCTTGTTTATACGAAGACGCAATGTTAGGACAAATACGATTGGATAGTCCTGCTAGGCCTCCATGTGGGACTGATAGACCCGCCCACATGTCCTTTTCTGTTTTTGACGTCTGTAATTGTCCACCTGTCTGTTTGTCTATGGTATGTCTGTAATGTCAATAACTGAAACCACTCCTGTACATTTACTACAGATGCTAATGCTAATGCTAGTGCTAATGCTAATGCTAGTGCAGCTGGAACATCTGTGGGATCCAGGTTGTCCCACATGTTGCTTTACCTGCTCAGTGTATGAATGAAAGTGTATGTAACGTAAAGACGTTAACGTGTTTGTTGCCGTTTAGACGGAGACGTGACCCAGTGCGTCTTCAGTACGTCCCACTGTGGACGGACTGTGAAGCTTTGTGCGTATTCACTCCCTGACGGCGTCGGCTGCATGTAAATGAAAAACACTTCTGATATAATATGCCGTCATATTTAGCCACAGTCGTCCTGGTGTAAACGACCCTGAGCCAATCACAGACGCCTCATCAGCGCGTCATGGACATGTATGAGGAAGTAGAAGTAAACTGTGTTGTTCCACCTCCAGTCATTTTTCTACCGTGAAAAAACAACTGGAAACAAAACAATCTGAACGTTTTTATAAATAGAACCAACACACAATGAATTCAATAACAATGAAGAACAACAATATTAATAAATAAGCATAGAATGAGTCATTTAAAAACTGTCAGAATAAAGTATTTAAACATTAAAACAACCTTAAATAATTGAGTTTTTAAAGGGTTTGTTTGTTTGTTTGTTTGTTTGTTTCAGATGGTGGGTTTCCTTTTTCATCCATGTGTTGGAGTCTTTAGTAGCTCTGAAAGTTTGCAGGTAAATGTTAGTGTGTGTTTGTCCAGCAGGTGGAGCTGTGGAGTCATTAACACTGTTAACAGTGTTAACAGTGTTAACAGTGTTAACACTGTTCCACTCATCTGTTTGTGTTTTCTTCATTATTTTTTCTTTATCTTTCACTCATCTGTTTTTCCCCTTCCTCCTCTTCCTCCTTCCTCCTCCTTCCTCCTCTTCCTCCTTCTCCCTCTCTTCCTCTTCCTCCTCTTTCTCCCCCTCCTCTCCCTCCTCCTTCCTCTCCCTCCTCCTCCTCCTCCTTCCTCCTTCCTCTCCCTCCTCTTCCTCCTCCTTCCTCCTTCCTCCTCCTCCTCCTCCTCCTCCTCCTCCTCCTCCTCCTCCTCCTCCTCCTCCTCCTCCTCCTCCTCCTCCTCCTCCTCCTCCTCCTCCTCCTTCCTCCTCCTCCTTCCTCCTTCCTCCTCCTCCTCCTCTTCCTCCTTCTCCCTCTCTTCCTCTTCCTCCTCCTCTTCCTCCTTCTCCCTCTCTTCCTCCCCTTCCTCTCCCTCCTCCTCCTCCTCCTCTTCCTCCTCCTCCTTCCTCCTTCCTCTCCCTCCTCTTCCTCTTCCTCCTCCTCCTCCTCCTCCTTCCTCTTGCTCCTCTTCCTCTTTCTCCCTCTCTTCCTCTTTCTCCCTCTCTTCCTCTCCCTTCTCCCTCCTCTTCCTCCTCCTCCTCCTCCTTCCTCTTGCTCCTCTTCCTCAGTTCCAAAGGTATCCTCAGTGTTTCCACTCGCCTGCTGTGGTTTCTTCAGACCTTCTTGTTCGGCTTCGCCTCTCTCGCTCACCTGCTCAAGTACGACCCCAAACGTCCCAAACAGCAGTGACTCCGGCAGACCACGCCCACTGGACACACCCACGGGACACGCCCACAGACCAGTGGCACACAAGCTGAACCTGGAACCCACGCCGCCGTTGCCTTAGTAACAAAAGAATAACTGAGTGAAGAAAGTATTTAATATTTGTAATTAACTGGAGTTTTTACTGATATTTTCACTTAAGAGATTTTTTTCTGTTTTTTTTTTTTTTTTTACTTTTAACACTGACGATATGAAGTGTTTTTTTTTTTTTTAAAGAATCAGATTTAATACTTTTGTGCAATAAGAGTAAAATAGTTAAATTCTCTGTTTACATTCAGACCAGATAAAGTCAAATTTACTGAATTTGACAAAAGTGGTTGTTTTAAATAAATAAATAAAGTACAATTAAAACTAAAGTGAATTCAACTTAAAATGTGTGAAGTTCTGGAATTATAGTTTTAAGTACAATATACTTAATGTTCAGCTGATTTCACTGAAAATGTTAAGTTTTACCAATCAATGTGCACGATAGATAGATATAGGTACTTTATTAATAGTTTTTCAAGGAAATAGCTTTTGTTACAACAGCAGAAAAAAACACGAGCCCATCATCACACACACAAAAAAACATCATTATTGCACATTAAAAAGATAATTATTTCACATTAAAAAGAGAATTATTTCACATTAAAAAGATAATTATTGCACATTAAAAAGATAATTATTTCACATTAAAAAGAGAATTATTTCACATTAAAAAGATAATTATTGCACATTAAAAAGATAATTATTTCACATTAAAAAGATAATTATTGCACATTAAAAAGATAATTATTTCACATTAAAAAGATAATTATTGCACATTAAAAAGATAATTATTGCACATTAAAAATGACATTATTTCACATTAAAAAGATAATTATTGCACATTAAAAAGATAATTATTGCACATTACAGAGTGTAATTACTGGCAGAAAAGTCTTCCAGTCGTGTTCACTCTTACATTTTGGGGTAATGAGTCTTAATCAGAATTATATGTACATAGTATTTTAAGTGGGTATAATTCCTATTAATGTTGTCATGTGGGTTAACTATTGACTGACAGTTTGATCAGTAGTCGTCGTCCTTATATTCTATCAGGAGGTGAAGGTGTGTAACCGTCCACAGCAGGACAGGTGCTGTTGGGTCGACCATCTGAAAAACTAAAACACAAAACAGCAAATAATAATTAAACTAACATTTGAACAGTAACAACCATAATGAACCCCTGCTCATAACAACACACAATTACCCACAATGCAATGCACAACTTAAAAAGAATTAGTAAATGAAGTGAACAGGAACACATACTCATATTTTAAACTCATACAATCAAACTGAAATCATGTGAGTAAATAGTTGTTTATTTTATAATTAGCTCCAACAAGGAGCTATTAAAGTCATGCCTGTCTGTCTGTCTGTCTGTCTGTCTGTCTGCCTGTCTGTCTGTGTCACCAGGATTACGCAAAAAGTTCTGAACAGAATTTGATGAAACTTTCAGGAATGATAGATAAAAGGTCAAGGGAGAACCCATTAGATTTTGAGCAATGAAGGTCAAAGGTCAAGATCACAGTAAAGGTCAACATTTAAAACACATCAGTGGTAATATCTCAGGTGGTTTTTTTTTTATTATTATTCACATGGTCTGACCTTTGACCCCTAACCCTACCCTTCACACATCAGATGGGTCAACACGTCTTCTGTCTCTGACCTGTTACATATAAAGTCCAGGCTGACAGTGGATTATTAAAACATGACAAAGTGTAGTTGACAGGTTTGTCCAGCAGGGGGAGTTCTAGAACCTTCTGTAAAACCTGCTGTAGATACTGCTGAAGATACTGCTGAAGATACTGCTGTAGATACTGCTGAAGATACTGCTGTAGATACTGCTGAAGATACTGCTGAAGATACTGCTGAAGATACTGCTGTAGATACTGCTGAAGATACTGCTGAAGATACTGCTGTAGATACTGCTGAAGATACTGCTGAAGATACTGCTGAAGATACTGCTGTAGATACTGCTGAAGATACTGCTGAAGATACTGCTGAAGATACTGCTGAAGATACTGCTGTAGATACTGCTGAAGATACTGCTGTAGATACTGCTGTAGATACTGCTGTAGATACTGCTGAAGATACTGCTGAAGATACTGCTGAAGATACTGCTGTAGATACTGCTGAAGATACTGCTGTAGATACTGCTGAAGATACTGCTGTAGATACTGCTGAAGATACTGCTGAAGATACTGCTGAAGATACTGCTGTAGATACTGCTGAAGATACTGCTGAAGATACTGCTGAAGATACTGCTGAAGATACTGCTGTAGATACTGCTGAAGATACTGCTGTAGATACTGCTGTAGATACTGCTGTAGATACTGCTGAAGATACTGCTGAAGATACTGCTGAAGATACTGCTGTAGATACTGCTGAAGATACTGCTGTAGATACTGCTGAAGATACTGCTGAAGATACTGCTGTAGATACTGCTGAAGATACTGCTGAAGATACTGCTGAAGATACTGCTGAAGATACTGCTGAAGATACTGCTGTAGATACTGCTGAAGATACTGCTGTAGATACTGCTGAAGATACTGCTGTAGATACTGCTGAAGATACTGCTGTAGATACTGCTGAAGATACTGCTGTAGATACTGCTGAAGATACTGCTGAAGATACTGCTGCTGCTTCAGTTCAAGTCAAATCCACGACAACCCCCCCCCACACACACACATACACACACATAAACACACACACATAACCACACATACACATAAACATACAAACACACACACACACACACACACATAAACACACACACACACACACACATAAACACACACACACACACACACACACATATAAACACACACACATAAACACACACACACACATAAACACACACACACACACACACACACATATAAACACACACACATAAACACACACACACACACATAAACACACACACACACACATAAACACACACACACACACACACACACAGCAGTGAGACACTGACACTGGAACAGTTTTTATTTTTATACCAAATCATATTTTTATTGATGTTAATCTCCGTCCCTCTAGAATGTTCCGACAGCTCCCGTTCACTTTGAATTGATGTTCCCAGACTTCAGCGGGGGATATTTTTCGATAACCGCCCACTGCCAATGGCAGTGGGTTTTATCACTTCACATTCTCGTTACCATATCACTCCGCAGGTAGTTCGGCCATTTTGAAAGTAAATATTCTCTACGTTGTAACAGCAGTTTTATCCACTCTGTTATAGTAGTAACAGGAATAAAGTGGAATAAACTGATAATGTAGTGAGTTACTATCAGAAAAATACAGTTCCACCCTGAAGGAGAATATTTTTCTGATAGTAACTCGTGGGGAATACATTATTAACTTTCTTTATCTGTCTATTCTATTCTATTCTATTCTATTGTATTGTATTCTATTCTATTCTGTTCTATTCTATTCTGTTCTATTCTATTCTATTGTATTGTATAGTATTCTATTCTATTGTATTCTATTGTATTGTATATGCTCCACTGTTAGTTTGGACGTACATGTGTGTGTGTGTGTGTCTTTCTATCTTCATGGGGACATTGATATGTTTACACAGTCACACTATGGGGACCAAAATTCAGGTCCCCATGAGGGTAAAATATAAATCTATGCAAAGTAGGATTTTTATTTGTACATTTTTTGGAAGTCCCCATAAAGCATGAGGATAATGGGTGCAAAACAAAAGATGTATTTTTCAAACATTTAAAGATGTAATTTTGTTTATTATTTTATTTTTATAATTTTTATTTTTATAGTGACTATTTACCTATTTCATTTGGAATTAATTATTACCATTTTTGGATTTTTTTTAATTAATTTTTTGGAAAAATACCTAATGGGTACGGTACCTACAAGTTATGATTACAAAGTTGGTCCTCATGAGACATGGAAACGAGTGTGTGTGTGTGTGTGTGTGTGTGTGTAATTTCCGTCTGCATCATTAATTCTCGTCATAATCACAGTTTGAGTCTGAACAGAAAAGGTTGATATTTATAAAAGGTCAAGAATTAGAACGATTAAGGAGGGTTTAGAGTGAATTAATTATAAAAATAAATCAATTACAGTCCAGATTTGACATTTATTCAGAGTTAAACATTTAAAACCACAGAATTTCTATGGATTTTTCTAAATTCTTTTAATTATCTGCTTTAACTGGAGTCTGTTTGACTTTTTAAAATAAAACTCATTTATTCATCTGAGCCATTTAATGCTCATCAGTGTGTGTGTGTGTGTGTATATATGTATGTATATGTGTGTGTGTGTGTGTGTATATATATATCTAATATATATATATATATATATATATATATATATATATATATATATATATATATATATATATATATATATATATATATATATATATATATATATAAATAGGGACAGCTAAGATCCTGCGCAGAACCCCCAGGCTCCCAGACCTCTGGTAGAGGACCCGAGCCTGAAGGAGACACCGCCCACGTGGGGCGAGAGGAACATTTTTATATATATATATATATATATATATATATACTACTGCTAACTAGTGCTATTGCTAATGCTAATACTGCTAATGCTGCTGCTAACACCAATGCTACTAATGCCAATGCTACTAATGCTGTTAAGGCTAATACTGCTGTTAATTCTAACTCTACTAATGCTGCTGCTAATGCTAATGCTGCTGCTAATGCTGCTAATGCTAATGCTGCTGCTAATGCTCATGCTAATGCTGCTAATGCTAATGCTGCTGCTGCAAATTGAGTGGAAACTACTGGGACTATCTCACACTCTCACTATCTATATATCATTCTCACTCTTATCATTTTCTCTCTCTCTCTCTCCTCCTTCTAGTCAAAATTAACTCAGATTAATCCTTCATCATCATCATCATTAATGTGATTTGAACATCATTTAATGGTTCATTTGTTTCCAGTTGTTGAAACTGTTGGTGTTTAATAAACATGTTAATTTCATATATATTCATTTATCATTCTTTTGTATTTTTTGTGGTAAATTTTGACAACACCCCCAGAGACAGAACAGTCGACTAATATAAAGTTATTTTAATGATTAATTAAAGTGAATCTAAAGCACAGCTGTGATTAATGTGATTAAAACACTTCCATTATTAGAGTAGCTTTAGTTTCATTAGTCGACACTGACTTTAGTTTTCATTTGTAAAAACTGAAAAAGCACTTTTTCTTTTTCTTTCCTCAAAGCACATTACAGTTTTACTTTCATCCCAAACAGCCCACAGTAATTTTATTTTAATATATTTCCAAGAGAAACAAGCCAAGGTCTCCTGTTGCATTAGTTATTCATGAGAAGTCGACCTGCCATCTGGTAGTTCAGCCCAGGCTGAAAAAAAAAACACCCTGATGTACGACATTCTGGTCTGGAGGTCTGGTCTGAAGGTCTGGTCTGGAGGTCTGGTCTGGAGGTCTGGTCTGGAGGTCTGGTCTGGAGGTCTGGTCTGAAGGTCTGGTCTGGAGGTCTGGTCTGGAGGTCTGGTCTGAAGGTCTGGTCTGGAGGTCTGGTCTGGAGGTCTGGTCTGAAGGTCTGGTCTGGAGGTCTGGTCTGGAGGTCTGGTCTGAAGGTCTGGTCTGGAGGTCTGGTCTGGAGGTCTGGTCTGGAGGTCTGGTCTGAAAGTCTGGTCTGAAGGTCTGGTCTGGAGGTCTGGTCTGGAGGTCTGGTCTGGAGGTCTGGTCTGAAGGTCTGGTCTGGAGGTCTGGTCTGGAGGTCTGGTCTGGAGGTCTGGTCTGAAGGTCTGGTCTGAAGGTCTGGTCTGGAGGTCTGGTCTGGAGGTCTGGTCTGGAGGTCTGGTCTGAAGGTCTGGTCTGGAGGTCTGGTCTGAAGGTCTGGTCTGAAGGTCTGGTCTGGAGGTCTGGTCTGGAGGTCTGGTCTGGAGGTCTGGTCTGAAGGTCTGGTCTGGAGGTCTGGTCTGAAGGTCTGGTCTGGAGGTCTGGTCTGGAGGTCTGGTCTGAAGGTCTGGTCTGGAGGTCTGGTCTGGAGGTCTGGTCTGAAGGTCTGGTCTGGAGGTCTGGTCTGGAGGTCTGGTCTGAAGGTCTGGTCTGGAGGTCTGGTCTGGAGGTCTGGTCTGGAGGTCTGGTCTGAAAGTCTGGTCTGAAGGTCTGGTCTGGAGGTCTGGTCTGGAGGTCTGGTCTGGAGGTCTGGTCTGGAGGTCTGGTCTGAAGGTCTGGTCTGGAGGTCTGGTCTGAAGGTCTGGTCTGAAGGTCTGGTCTGGAGGTCTGGTCTGGAGGTCTGGTCTGAAGGTCTGGTCTGAAGGTCTGGTCTGGAGGTCTGGTCTGGAGGTCTGGTCTGGAGGTCTGGTCTGAAGGTCTGGTCTGGAGGTCTGGTCTGAAGGTCTGGTCTGAAGGTCTGGTCTGGAGGTCTGGTCTGGAGGTCTGGTCTGGAGGTCTGGTCTGAAGGTCTGGTCTGGAGGTCTGGTCTGAAGGTCTGGTCTGGAGGTCTGGTCTGAAGGTCTGGTCTGAAGGTCTGGTCTGAAGGTCTGGTCTGGAGGTCTGGTCTGGAAGTCTGGTCTGGAGGTCTGGTCTGAAGGTCTGGTCTGGAGGTCTGGTCTGGAGGTCTGGTCTGAAGGTCTGGTCTGGAGGTCTGGTCTGAAGGTCTGGTCTGGAGGTCTGGTCTGGAGGTCTGGTCTGAAGGTCTGGTCTGGAGGTCTGGTCTGGAGGTCTGGTCTGAAGGTCTGGTCTGGAGGTCTGGTCTGAAGGTCTGGTCTGGAGGTCTGGTCTGGAGGTCTGGTCTGAAGGTCTGGTCTGAAGGTCTGGTCTGGAGGTCTGGTCTGAAGGTCTGGTCTGGAGGTCTGGTCTGAAGGTCTGGTCTGGAGGTCTGGTCTGGAGGTCTGGTCTGGAGGTCTGATCTGAAGGTCTGGTCTGGAGGTCTGGTCTGAAGGTCTGGTCTGGAGGTCTGGTCTGAAGGTCTGGTCTGAAGGTCTGGTCTGAAGGTCTGGTCTGGAGGTCTGGTCTGGAGGTCTGGTCTGAAGGTCTGGTCTGAAGGTCTGGTCTGGAGGTCTGGTCTGGAGGTCTGGTCTGAAGGTCTGGTCTGGAGGTCTGGTCTGGAGGTCTGGTCTGAAGGTCTGGTCTGGAGGTCTGGTCTGGAGGTCTGGTCTGAAGGTCTGGTCTGGAGGTCTGGTCTGAAGGTCTGGTCTGGAGGTCTGGTCTGGAGGTCTGGTCTGAAGGTCTGGTCTGAAGGTCTGGTCTGGAGGTCTGGTCTGAAGGTCTGGTCTGGAGGTCTGGTCTGAAGGTCTGGTCTGGAGGTCTGGTCTGGAGGTCTGGTCTGGAGGTCTGGTCTGGAGGTCTGATCTGAAGGTCTGGTCTGGAGGTCTGGTCTGAAGGTCTGGTCTGGAGGTCTGGTCTGAAGGTCTGGTCTGAAGGTCTGGTCTGAAGGTCTGGTCTGAAGGTCTGGTCTGGGGTCAAAGTTTATGGTTATAAGTGTTGACCCATCTGATGTCTGAAGCTTAGGGTCAGGGGTCAAAGGTTAGGGTCAGACCATGTGAATGAAAAAAAACACCTGAGATATGACCACTGATGTGTTTTAACTGTTGACCTTTACTGTGACCTTGACCTTTGACCTTCATTGCTCAAAATCTAATGTTTTCTTCTTTGGTCCATTATCTCTCATTATTGGGTCTCATCCAGGATAATGTGGATTGGTACGAACTTAACAACCTGGACCTGAACGTCAACAAAACAAAGGAGATCATGGTTGACTTCAGGAGGAACCGGCCCACCCACACCCCTGTCCACATAGACGGTGCTGCTGTGGAGATGGTCCAGAGCACCAAGTTCC
>CM035797.1:3969511-3989511 GCA_020466265.1 Siphamia tubifer
CACCCGAATGTCGTCGTCCCGCAGCATCAGTGGTCATTACTGAGGAATGTTACCACCATAAATACAAATATGAATGGTAAAATGGTAAATGTTCTGCATTTATATAGTTCTTTTCCACCTTCATGGTGCTCAAAGCGCTTTACATTAGCCTCACATTCACCCATTCACACACACACTCATACACCAGTAGGTTTCTAAGGTCAAAGGTCAGTCCTACTGGGGGCCTAAGTCAGGGTTCAGTGTCTTGCCCAAGGACACTTCGACATGTGGACAGCCAGAGTAGGGACGTGAACCGCCAACCTCTCGGTCATTGGACGACCCACTCTACCAACTGAACCACAGCTGCCCACAGCTTCTGTTTAACTCTGCTTCTTTAATCTAATCATAGAAAACTTAACAATAACTTTTTAAATTAGAATTTATTCTGAACTGTTTTTTTTACAGATATTTACATCCACTATTATTTATTTAAGTGCTGATGTCATATGATACATTTCCCCATGGGGATTAATAAAGTATATCTCATCTAATCTAATCTTATCAATATCAGTGATTGATTTTAGAAAGAGTGGTTAACACTGGTGGTGCAGTAGTTAACACTGGTGGTGCAGTGGTTAACACCGGTGGTGCAGTGGTTAACACCGGTGGTGCAGTGGTTAACACCGGTGGTGCAGTGGTTAACACCGGTGGTGCAGTGGTTAACACCGATGGTGCAGAAGTTAACACCGGTGGTGCAGTGGTTAACACCGGTGGTGCAGTGGTTAACACCGGTGGTGCAGTGGTTAACACCGGTGGTGCAGTTGTTAACACCGGTGGTGCAGTAGTTAACACCGATGGTGCAGTAGTTAACACCGGTGGTGCAGTGGGTTAACACCGGTGGTGCAGTAGTTAACACCGGTGGTGCAGTGGTTAACACCGGTGGTGCAGTGGTTAACACCGGTGGTGCAGTAGTTAACACCGGTGGTGCAGTGGTTAACACCGGTGGTGCAGTGGTTAACACCGGTGGTGCAGTAGTTAACACTGGTGGTGCAGTAGTTAACACCGGTGGTGCAGTGGTTAACACTGGTGGTGCAGTGGTTAACACCGGTGGTGCAGTAGTTAACACCGGTGGTGCAGTGGTTAACACCGGTGGTGCAGTAGTTAACACTGATGGTGCAGTAGTTAACACTGGTGGTGCAGTAATTAACACTGGTGGTGCAGTAGTTAACACTGGTGGTGCAGTAGTTCACACTGGTGGTGGTGGTTAACACTGGTGGTGCAGTGGTTAACACCGGTGGTGCAGTAGTTAACACCGGTGGTGCAGTGGTTAACACCGGTGGTGCAGTAGTTAACACTGGTGCCTCACATACAGAAGGTTTTTGGTTCTATTCCCACACCAGACCTTTCTGTGTGGAGTTTACATGTTCTCCTCGTGTCTGCGTGGGTTTTCTCCAGGTACTCTGGCTCCTCCCACCATCCAAACACATGCACTGATAGGTTAACTGGTTAACTGGTTAACTGGTTAATCTAAATCACCCATAGGTGTGAATGTGACAGTGATTGTTTGTCTATATATGTTCAGTCCTGAGATGAACTGGAGACTCATACAGGGTGACCTCTGACCCCACCTTCACCCACTGTAGCTGGATTAGACCCCCAGTGACCCTCATGACCCTAGTGAGGATAAAGTGGGTTCAGATGATGAGTGAGTGATTTTTTACTTATTTTTATCTCAGGTATTTTTAACTTTGTGTTTTTAAATGTTACCCGTGCATCGTAAGTAAGTTATGCTGAATGACAAATAAACTGATTCTGATACTTATCTCACCTCACCCCACCCCACCCCACCCCACGCCACCTCACCCCACCTCACCCCACCCCACCCCACCCCACCTCACCTCACCCCATCCCACCTCACCCTACCCCCCACCCCACCCCACCCCACCTCACCTCACCTCACCCCACCTCACCCCACCCCACCCCACCTCACCTCACCCCACCTCACCTCACCTCACCTCACCCCACCCCACCTCACCTCACCCCACCCCACCCCACCTCACCTCACCTCACCCCACCTCACCTCACCTCACCTTCTATGTAGCCTTCCATTGTCACCACAGATCCCTGCTGTACCCAGACAGACTGGTCCCTTGAGGACAGTCTACTTCTCCATGTCCAGGTTTCCTAGATGAGCAGTAAATAGAATCGATCGCATTAAATCCCCAATTAATTAAATCCGTGGTTTAGCTGAAGATCGGTCTGAGACAGACACACAACGGAGGCCGAGCAGCAGCTGCAAGATAAACACAAGGTCAGTGTTAGAGAGAAGGTTCACTGGTGGAAAGTGTCTTTAATTTACTGAAATTGGAATTAAATATGTAAATGTATTATTAAATGTCATTAATTCTTTAAAATACCAATTAATTTGAGGTAAAAACAAAAAACAACTATATATTATTTCAAATGGAGGCCAAAATTAAATAACTGAATGCAGCATTAATTAATTAAATACATCAGCAATTAATTAAAATTGACAGAGATTGACATTTTATTGATGATTTTCTTCATTTGTGTTTAATTTTGTTGATTATTTTGTTTGATTTTGCTTCATTTAGTCTTTTTTTTATTATTTTATTTGTTTATGTTTAATTTTGTTGATTATTTTCATCATTTTATTGATGATTTTATTTAATATTTTGGACATTTTGGTGGTTATTTACTTAATTTCTTTGGTTATTTTAGTAATTTTGTTCATTCTTTAGTTTTTTTTTCTTCATTGAACACATTACCATACACTGGGTGACCTTTGACCTCTACATTTGTTTGGATACTTTAGAAAAATACACTTTATTAACAACTGATAAAAATCTAGACTTTGGCTCTGACACTCCCACTGGACTGGACTAGATTCACCTTAGCCCCGCCCACTGACTTTAATGGACGAGGTTGACAGATAAAATAAATTAATGCAGGAAATAATTAATTAATTAGTCAAATAATAATATTATATGCTTTAAACATGAATTGGTATTTTACTTAATTAATGACTAATTTAATAACACATTAACTATTCAATTTCAATTGTAATTAATTGATGACCTTATTATTGTTATTATTATTTAATGATGTACTTATTTAATTTTGGCACTTTTAATCCTCCACACTTCAGTTCTTCAGTGTTTTTATATAAATTTAATGACTAAGTCCTCTGTACATGTTTTTTTTATTTTGTTTTTCAGTGGAGGTCATCTGTCTGTGGCAGGTTATTTTGGGGATGGTGAGTTCTAAAAAGTTTGGGAAACTCTGTTATATAAGATGACTGTGTTTCCATGGCAACTGCATTTCTGATGACCATGAAAAGATGAATAACTGCATTTAAACCAATTATCAACATGGATCGATAGGATTAATTAAGTTTTAAATCAGATGCTTTTGATCACATGTATATTTTTCAGTCTTTGACAGTTTTAAAAATAAAAAATAATAAATCCAGCAGTTTTTTAATAAAATAAATAAACTAGTGTCAGTTCATCCAAACAGTGTGAAGAAGACGCACAAACTCCATTTAGTTTGGATTCAATTCATGTTTATGCATTTAGAGTCAGGTCATTATCTTTGGTTATCAAATTCTACACCAGTGGTTTTCAAATATTGGGGGTGGGGTCTCCCCGGTGTGTGTGTGTGTGTGTGTGTGAGGGGGGGGGGGGGGGCATGGGAACAAAATAAATGTGAATAAATGTGTAAATATGCAGTTAATTAACTACAGAACATGTGAAGAAAAATCAAACGAAAGAAAATATAGAATAAACTTTGTCATTAAACACGTTACCTCCTCCCACAGAGGCTCCACCTCCAGACACATGGGAGGCGGAGCCAGAGGAAGCAGAAGTGCGTCTGTGGCGGTGGATTTCCAGCTAAGCTAAGAGCTAACCCATCCAGACCGTCCTTCCATCAGTCCTGCTCGCCAACGTACACTCAGTGGAAAACAAAGTGGACTACCTGAAGATTTAAACACAAACATGATCCACCAGACTGATGCATCCTCATTCTGACCCAGACCTGGATCAACTCTTCTGTCCTGGACACCCACATTAGCCTGGACCCGCTAACAATATAAATCTACATTTTATAACAACACATGTTTATATAAAACATCTGTACATTTGTATGAGTTTTAAAACAGGGGTGTCAAAGTGCGGTCCTCGAGGGCCGGGGTCCTGCATGTTTTAGATGTTCCCCTCTTCCATTCCACCTGGAGGCCATTACATCATTATCAGTTTGATGAGGAGCTGATTATTAACTCTTTAAATGTCAGTGCTGATGCGTTATGAATGGATGATGTAGTTTAAATATTTAGAAAAATGCAACCATTTTCCTTTTAGTTTTGTGCATGGACAAGGTGCCAAAAAGCAAGATGATTATTATTATTTATTTATTTATTTATTTTTTAATTTTTTAAAGGCAAGATTTTAATTGCTGGGACCACATTTCAATAGTAGTTTTCTTTCCACATTATTTGTCATTTTGTAAATATTTATTAGTTTTTGTTGCTCATTTTGTTTATTTTTTTTACATTTTGCTTTTTTTTTATTGTAGTATTTTTCTTAGATTTTCTGCCATTTGTGTCTTACTTTGCTCATGTTACCAGTTACTTTGTTAGTTCTCAGGAGTTAAAGGGTTAAACTGAATCACATGGAAGAGGGAAATATCTAAAACATGCAGGACACCGGCCCTCGAGGACTGGAGTTTGACAAATTAGAACTTTTACATGTAAAATGAGACTTTATTTACGAAAAATTCATGTTACGAAAACACTTCTGGAGCAAATTAAATTTGTCAGTAGAGATACCACCTTCTCTCTCTCTCTCTCTCTCTCTCTCTCTCTCTCTCTATATATATATATATATATATATATATATATATATATATATATATATATATATATATATATATATATATATATATTAATAAACCACCAATATCCAATCATTTCTGTCCATTACCAACCTACCCTGAAAATTTCATCAAAATCTATCCATAAGTTTTTGAGTTATCTTGCTAAATAACAGATAAACAAAGGTTAAGATGCTGAACAGATCAAATATTAAAATGCAAAAGAGATGTGGAAAAAAAACACAAAAATGTTGAAAACATAAAAACGTTAAAAACACAGAAGAATGTTAAAATGTGAAAAGAAACCACTTCTGGAACAAATTAATTTCATAAATCGAGGCACCACTGTATATGTATGTTTAAGAAATAATACTTTTTAAATGCAGATAATATGGGGGGGGGGGGGCTTCAGGGTTCTATCACATGACTATCAGACTTTTAAACCCACTGTTCTACATTAAAACTATCTGCAGTCAAATGAGTGAATAAATAAAGTCAACAGATTTAGGACACGTTTCCTCTGGTCCACTTTTATTTGACCCAGTTTTTACTCCTGAAATAATAATAATAATAATAATAATAATAATAATAATAATAATAATAATAATAATAATAATAATAATAATAATAATAATATTATTATTATAAATAAACCAGATCCAGACCCATCAGTATCTTAGTCCGGGTTCGTGTCCAGACCAGAACTCCCTGTGGTTCTTGTGTAGTTTGGTTCTAAAGCTGCAGCAGTAGAAGCAGAATTGATCATCTCGTTCACTCACTAAGACGATCTTAGAGAAAATCAATGTGTTTTTGTTCTTGCTAAAAAGAGAAAGAATTTTTAGATTGACTTTAGCGGTGGACACAGAATCCTAATAAGAACAGAAACAAACACAAACATCATCCTGGATTTGAACCTGGACTCAAACAGGAGGAAAATATCACTTAGATCCTCCTTCCTCTTTAACTTCATCGCCATAGTAACGCTGCAGTTTATCTGACAGGAAGTCTATTAAAAACTTCCTTCCTCTGCTTTACACTTTTCTGTCTCGTTTTCAGACTGAACTAATTATTACTGGTGTTAAATAAGTCAGTGAAGGCATCGACACTAAACATCAGCCGTGTTGTGTTCAAAGACGCCCCAAAAATGTAGGACAATAAGACAATGACACCATGATAACATCAGATGACCTTTAAGGCCAGAACTATGAGGCGACGTTTGGAAAACAACCATCCAACCATCCAACCATCTGACCAACCATCCTACCAACCGACAGACCGACCATCCAACCAGCCAACCAACCAACCAACCATCCATCCAACCAACCCACCAACCATCCATCCAACCGACCAACCAACCATCCATCCAACCAACCGACTATCCATCCATCTATTCAACCAAACAATCAACCAGCCAACCAACCATCCAACCAACCAGCCAACCAACCAACTGGCCAACCAAGCGACCACCCAACCAGCCAACCATCCAACCATCCATCCAATCAGCTGACCAACCAATATTTAGGGAACAAGCAAATTCAACCTATAACTAAAGTTAAAGCATTCTACAATTTATTTATTTTTCTTCCAACATTCCAAAAATATTCACACAAGGGTAAAAATAAATAAAGAATTATATATATATATATACATATATATACATATATATATATATATATATATATATATATATATATATATATATATATATATATATATATATATATATATATATATATATATCTGCAGAAATCAGAGAAAAGAAAGAACAGTGTTTTGTTTTTTCAGATTGTGATTCAGTTGATGGTTGAGTTGATCTTTTCAGTTTTTCTCAGACTCTTTCATCCACACTGATCAGATCTAAATCTGAATCACTCAACATCAAACAGAGTTTAATCAATGTTGGACTGACTTTTATTTCTATTTTCCATGTTTCCTATAATCTGGAATCTGCTGCAGCTTCAGCTAAAAACAACATCTGCATCGTTTTAATCAAACTGATTATAATGAACAAAACATTTATATGAGTTTGTATTTTCTGTAGCAGAAGAAAAAGCCAAACTGTAGAACACAGACCTGAGATCAGTGATGCTTTAAACTAGAGCTTTTCTAATACTGCGGTAATGACGTCATATGGTCCAGCTCTACCATCATGTATTGAAACAACTAAGTAAATGTTCAACATGGAGTGTTCTTTAGCTCCTCCCTCTGTCTTTAGCTCCTCCCCCTGTCTTTAGCTCCTCCCTCTGTCTTTAGCTCCTCCCTCTGTCTTTAGCTCCTCCCCCTGTCTTTAGCTCCTCCCTCTGTCTTTAGCTCCTCCCTCTGTCTTTAGCTCCTCCCCCTGTCTTTAGTTCCTCCCTCTGTCTTTAGCTCCTCCCCCTGTCTTTAGTTCCTCCCTCTGTCTTTAGCTCCTCCCTGTCTTTAGCTCCTCCCTCTGTCTTTAGCTCCTCCCTGTCTTTAGCTCCTCCCCTGTCTTTAGACTGTCCTTCTTGGCAAGAAAAATCTCCAAAACTAAGAAAAAAAATAGAACGCTTGAGGAGAACCACACTTCACAGATCCACTCCAGGGGCAGGTCCATCCATCAGACAGGTAAGGGTGGCGGAGGAGGTCAGAGGTCAACACAGGACACAGGTGAGTCACTGCAGATCCTGTTGTCTATGGCTCCTCATGTGGATACGACTAAGAGAGTTGGAAAGAGGACACCAGGTGAATAGTCCTGAACACACTTGGGATGTAAGATAGGCGTCAGTTCCGCCTCTACAGCGTCAGTTCTGCCTCTACAGCATCAGATCTGCCTCTACAGCGTCAGTTCTGCCTCTACAGCGTCAGTTCTGCCTCTACAGCGTCAGTTCTGTCTCTACAGCGTCAGTTCCGCCTCTACAGCGTCAGTTCTGCCTCTACAGCATCAGATCTGCCTCTACAGCGTCAGCTCTGCCTCTACAGCGTCAGTTCTGCCTCTACAGCGTCAGTTCTGCCTCTACAGCGTCAGTTCTGCCTCTACAGCGTCAGTTCTGCCTCTACAGCGTCAGTTCTGCCTCTACAGCGTCAGTTCTGTCTCTACAGCGTCAGTTCCGCCTCTACAGCGTCAGTTCCGCCTCTACAGCGTCAGTTCCGCCTCTACAGCGTCAGTTCCGCCTCTACAGCGTGGGTCGTGCCAGTGTTTGATCAGGTGGTAAAGGTTCTTCTCATGGATCACTGCTGCAGCTGCTGTCAGTGTGAAGGCCAGTCTGCACAAACCACCCACTGTGACGCCTGGAGGCAGACCCCCCCCCCCACACACACACACACTCACACACACACACACACACCACTCTGCTGAAAGTCAGTGAAGTCGTTGCAGTTTGATAGAATCAGCAGCAGGAAAGTTTGGATGTAAAATAGTTTTACTGTAAAAACACAGAGACAGAACGACTGCATTTATAGGATGGTTTTTATTCTGAATATTTGTTTCATGTTTACATGGAAACAGGTGTGTTCTACTCTAAGAACAGAGGTTCTGATTGGACAGAACAGATGCTGAACGTCTGGATGTCTACTGGAAGGAAACCATGGCGTCCACTTCCTGTTTTGTTTCAACAGACTAGATACTACATGTGATGTTTGACTTTATTCAAAATATGTGTATCTAGAAAAGCACTCTGAGAGCGCAGACCCCCCCCAAGGCAGCCCCCCCCCCCCAAAAAAAATCATTTGTTGATCTCTTCATTATCACCATACCCTGAAAATGTTATCAAATCACCCATAAGGTATTATTATTATTATTATTATTATTATTATTATTATTATTATTATTATTATAATTATTATTATTATTATTATTATTATTATTATTATTATTATTATTATTATTATTATTATTATTATTATTATTATTATTATTATTATTATATTAATCATCATATAATGAATGTGTCCTCTGTATTGAACCCATCCTTGATGCCAGTGGGGCACCTGTAAGCAGCAGTGGGCACCCATGGGCAGTACCCGGGACCCACGTCCTGCTGTAGAACCAGGCTAATGGTTAGAATCACCTGCTGGAGGATTTGACCCTAATAAACATGTTTTTGGATGATGGGGGAAACCGGAGCACCTGGAGGAAACCCATGAAGAGAGAGAGAGAAACATGTGAACTCCACAGAAAGGCCACCACGGTCTGGGAGTGGAACCCAGGTCTGCTGTGAGGCTAAGGTTTAGGTTATGTTGTACACACACACACACACACACACACACACAGACATATACACACACTTACACACACACACACACACACACACACACAGACATACACACACACACACACAGACATACACACACACACACACACACACACATACACACACACACACACACACACACACACACACACACATACAGACATATACACAGACATACACACACTTACACACACACACACACACACACACACACACACACACACACACACACACACACACACACACACACAGACATACACACACACACACACACACACATACACACACACACACACACACACACACAGACACACACACAGACATACACACACACAGACACACACAGACACACACAGACACACACAGACACAGACACACACACACAGACACACACACACACAGACACACACACACACACACAGACAGACACACACACACACAGACACACACACACACACACACACAGACACACACACACACAGACACACACACACACAGACACACACAGACACACACACAGACATACACACACACACACACAGACACACACACACACACACACACACACACACACATACACACACACACACACACACACACACAGACATACACACACACACACACACACACACACAGACACACACACAGACATACACACACACAGACACACACAGACACACACAGACACACACAGACACAGACACACACACACAGACACACACACACACAGACACACACACACACACACAGACAGACACACACACACACAGACACACACACACACACACAGACAGACACACACACACACAGACACACACACACACACACACACAGACACACAGACACACACACACACAGACACACACAGACACACACACAGACATACACACACACACACACAGACACACACACACACACACACAGACACACACACAGACATACACACACACACACACAGACACACACACACACACACACAGACAC
Source organism: Siphamia tubifer (assembly GCA_020466265.1). NCBI lineage: Eukaryota > Metazoa > Chordata > Actinopteri > Kurtiformes > Apogonidae > Siphamia > Siphamia tubifer. The sequence continues at coordinate 3,979,579 of CM035797.1, forward strand.
ACACACATACACACACACACACACAGACACACACACAGACACACACACAGACACACACACACACACACAGACACACACACAGACACACACACACAGACACACACACAGACACACACACACACACAGAGACACACACACACACACACACACACACACACACACACACACACACACACACACACACACACAGACAAGTCCTAGTGGTTAAACCATCTGTAAATCTCTACAGTCATTAAATATTCTGGTAAATTCTCACCATATTCATAAATGATCATTAAAAATAGAATCATCAGCCAAATCACTGAAATGGCTAATGTTAGCTGTTTTGCTAGCAGGCTCCTTTTTGGTTCAGCCTGAATATCATATAAAACGGCCTTTAAACAGCTAAATAAACAGTTTAACATTAAAGTTGTTTACTGCATGTATGATAGTGTCATTGCTGTGTTTTTTTTTTTTATTGTATTAAAGGTTAACATGCAGGTTAGACACTACCATGAATCACACTGTATATAAATGATAAAATATCAGGATGTCGATAAAGAAACTGCACTTCAACATCACAATAAACACTTTTTTAACCAAAAATGTGTCCCCTGTCATAAAACTGGGAGTGGCTGGAAGTTACGTAGCAACAGGGAGTCCTGCAGGATCAAGCTAAGTACAGTGTATACTGACAAAATGGAGGAGACAAGAGCAGATAGTATTTACGATGGAGCACAGCCCTATAATTATGAACCACAGTGGAGAGAGAGAGAGGGCAGGGCATTAGAGAGAGGGATAAATGCAGGAATGATGGGTAAAGGAGGGAGATAGAGCTTCATAATCGGTGGTATCTGGTGTATGCAGTAGTAGCATACACATGTTGGACATGTTTACCTTCTTAGTGTAATAAATGTTCTGTCATGGTTAATACTTTCAGGTTTGTTTTTTCAGTAAACACCTATGTAGTTCTTTTTTAAGGACAACATCATTTTATTTTACTAAACACAAAATGCATCATTGTGTTGCTGTGATGCTCATACAGTTATTGCAACATTTAGCCAGTTGCTAATGCTACTTCCAGACAGGGACTTTGCAGTTTTACAAAAGGAAACATGCTTAACGTCTTCATACATTCAATATCTTAAGCAAGTGATAATACATGGAACATGAGTTACTATCAGAAAAATAGTCCCCGACGGGGCGAACAACACCCCGACACTCGTCTTCCATGTATTATCCTGCTTATTCTACAGGTTATTATAGTTTATTACTGTCTCTACTCTAACACACTAGTGTTGTTAAATAGTCGGGGCAGACAGAAGGGGGTGCAGAGAGTTTTAGGAGGAGAAAAGAGAGAGAGGATGTACACAGTCAGGTCAGAGCAGGTGTTGTCCCACTCCTGCAAATAAATACTGAAAACGAAGCTCACTGAAACCACTCCTTGTTTTATAAAAACCATCATAGAGGAGTTAACTGAGGGGTAAAATACTGGAGATACTGTACGAGATGAGGACGGATATTTCCCCTGATTTACTGACTACGGTAAGGATAACATTAGCATAGGTTAACACTGGATAAGCTAGCAGTTACAACCAAGCTAATATTTACTTTAAAAGTGGCCGAACTACCTGCGGAGTGATATGGTACAGTGAATCTGAAGTGACTAAACCCGTTGCCATGGGCAGCGGGCGTTAACGGCGCAGCGGGCGGTTATCGATAAAAAAGAATCCGCCCGCTGACGTCATTCAAAGTGAACGGGACGTTCTAGAGGGACGTAGAATAACAGTCTATATTGTTCATACTCTGCTGTAACAACCATCATTACTTTACACATACTTTGAACATAGTTAGCTGCTCTGTTACCATGGTGATAGGGTGTCGCGGCAGCCATGACAACGAAAAGAAAACATGGGCTGTGTCCGAAACCACTCACTCGTTCCCTACGTCAGGGGTTCTCAAACTTTTTTGGCCCAGGTCCCCCTTGGAGGGGTGAAATTTTTCCATGTCCCCCCTCATCCTCGCGATACTGAAAATGATAAAAAACCACTTCAACAATGATTATTATGAAACAATGATAACCTTTTTTAATAGTGCTTTTGTGCAAACCAGCCACATTTTCAGGTATTATAATATAAATGAACACTTCAGAAACAACAATTTTAAATAATTTTAAAATAATAAACGGAACAAAAGACACACAAAACCGTGTGTGTGTGACAGACAGACAGACAGACAGACAGACAGACAGACAGACAGACAGACAGACAGACAGACAGACAGACAGACAGACAGACTTAATGAGAGGGATGATCTTGTCAAACTCAATATAACTATCAATGTACTTTCTCTTTTTAGGGTTAGGGCGTTTGTTTTTGTCATTGTCATTTTCATTGTCATTTCTTTTACCACTTCTTGAGGAACTTGGCGGACACAAAAATCGATCCATGTTCGCTGCAGGGTGGCTAAAAATAGCCTGTGACTCGCTCCGTCTCAATTTAGTCAAGCTGGCGTCAAACAGCGCTGTTACTTCCGCCCGCTCGCTACAAAATAAAACTTCCGCATTTCAAAATAAAACAGCAAAAAAAACAAAAACAAAACCGTGAATAATTTCGCATACCCCCTGGACCTGCGCCACGTCCCCCTAGGGGTCCGCGGACCCCAGTTTGAGAACCGTGGACATAGAGCACTCACGTTTCAGACTCTACTGGTGCTGTTTAAATGCGTCATCACCGTCGAAGAATTAAAACGTAACAGTATCGTCTCAAAAAATTAAAATACTTTGTAATGTTTTTTTGTATTACCGTCTCTTCAATAAAATAAAACATGAATAAACTTGGTTAATAACAATAACAACAACAGTTAATAACTTACTGTTATTAACTGTTAAACTACTCTTGTGTCACCTGTCATCCAACAGGCAGAGTTAACATTTACCTTTACTGAACAGCTGTAGTTCTGTTGGTATGAAGCCCGATATCAATCTGTCCGTGTTTCTTTTAATCATAAAACTCCGTAACATTTATCCTGTGGCAGAGTTTCTGAAGTAAATATTCATATTTGAGGTGGATCAATGCTCCTTCTGTAATACTGTTGATAAAATAATTTATTTTTTTGAATGTACTGTATCTCAGTGTTTTTGGTCTAAAATACATAATTGGATTTCACTAAAAATGAACAGTGAACCATCCTTTGAATTAAATCCTATAATTTTTTACATGGATGATTTGGAATCTTCCTTATTAGGCATTATTAATATAATAATAATTCTCTAAGTATCATATTCACTGTGTAAAATGCAGAAACTGTAAACTCTCCTTCCCTGCTTTTATTAATCACTTCAAGATTTTTTTCATGTCTCAATAAATAAGACATTGGACGACATTCATTATTTTAACCAAAGAACTTCATTTTGTATCTCTGCTCTGTGTTTAATTTGAGGTGTCTAATGTAAACCTTATTTATACATTGTTTAATATTGTATTTTACTGTAGTTTAGTTTAGTTTTTTTTTTTTCAAAATCCTCAAGGTTATGTTTATATATTTTATTTTAAGTTGTATTCATTATCACTCATTGAGAGTCTGTATATTGTGATTTCAATAGTTTTTTTTAATCTCCGTCCTTCAGTAATTTTTCGATTCGTGCAATGCATGATGGGATATAGTACTTTGGTTAGTGACCATCCATGCACACTACATTTCGCGGTGGATTGTGGGATACATTGAGTGCACTATGTAGGCTCATAAGTAGTTCACTACATATTCGGACACCCCTACAAAGTGGAGTGGTCCCTACATAGGACCCTATGTAGGGAGTAGGGAGTAGTTTCGGACACAGCCATGGTCTTACCTAATGCTAGTACAGTAGTCTACATCAAACCATGGTGGACTCCATCACGTCCCCAGGATGATAACACTCTGGAGTAAAATTCCATTCACTAATGAACCAGTGAATGATGACAGATGCAGCTGTGAAGTCCTCTGTCTGCATCTGAACTAAATTCACCCAAGTCTGAAAGTTCTTACTTTTACTGATGAACACAATGTCCTGACAGGCTGCAGTTCACACACCCAGCACACACACAATAATTCACCATTTTGACTTTTAAAATGCTCTCACTCTATCTCACTACTTCAACTTCTACTAATATACCCACAGTGTATATCAGCTCATCCACCGTTATACGTTTACTGGTGTAACCCTAACCCTGAAGGAAAGGAATAAGTCCATTTCCTGTGAAATCACCACCTTTTAATCTAATTTTATGAAGATATGGTTTACGGATCATGGTCATTTTCACACAGGTGTTATAAAATTTAAAAAAACAATACTAAGGCTAAATTTAAGGATGAAACAAAACTTTCAGGTTACACTTTAAATTTTGACATAAAAAAAAACAGTAAAGGTGAAACAAGCTGTTGGTGCTATCTTATCTGAAACATAATCTACCCAACATAGTATGTTATTAAGAGAGAATATTAAACAATTAGGATTTATACACAACATAATATTTTATATTAATGGGTGTCAGAAAGAGGACACAAACACCATAAAAAGGTTATAACAGACAGACAACTAGTAGGACTAGTTATACTAACCACTGAGCATCTGACTGACACCTGACATAAACATAACTGGAAGCTAACGGTAGTATTTGTTTTTCTTACAAAATCCCCACATTTATTTTTTTTTATATTTTATTTTGTATTTAATTTTACGAGATATTCATTATCCTCATTGAGTGATTGTATGTTTTTAATGTTTAATAATAACCGTTAAGAAAGATCACTTTAAAACAAGCTAACAGTAAATGTTAGCTTAGCTCACTAGCTTCAATAATAATAATTAAATAGTCACATTTTAACTTCAACACAAACGAACCTTCTGTCTCTTCAGAACAGCAGCTAATACAAAACAATTCTGAGCCGAACTTCTTGTTCTTTGACAGTTTTCTCTCTCTGACGTATGAACAGGAAGCTCGTCTTCAAAATAAAAGTCCAAACCGGAAGTTAATCTTTACATACTCAACATAAACCAAAAAATGAAAATTACAGAAGTAATTATATATTTAACAATTGCCAATTGTCCTCAGGGTTATTTACATGTGGTTTATAGTATTTTACAGGGAAAAGTTTATTAGAATGAATATGTTTTCTTGTTTTCTCTACTTGGTAGCTTAGCATCTCCTGCCACCATCCGAACATCATTTCCGAACCAGAAGCCCTTTTACAAGAATAAGCTTAACTGAAAGCTACCGCTAGTTGTTTTACTTATTTTTTATATTTTATTTTGTGTTTAATTTTAAAATATTCATTGTTCTCATTGAGAGATTGGATATTTCTAATGTATGATAACGTTCATTAAAAAAGCTAACGGTAAATGTTAGCTAAGCTTACTAGCTTCAATGACAATTTAATAAACAGTTACATTTTAACTTCAACACAAATGGACCTTGTGTCTCTTCAGAGCAACAGCTGATGAAAATTAATTAATTAATTAATTAATTAATTAATTAATTCTGAGCAGCGCTTCTACTCTTCAAAATTAAAAAAATGGAAGTTACCCATGACATACTCAAAATAAATCAAAAATAAAAATTACAGAAGCAATTATATATTTAACAATTGCCAATTGTACTCAGAGTTATTTACATGTGGTTTATAATAATTTACAGAAAAAAATATTAAACTGAATATGTTTTCCTGTTTTCTGTAGTTATTCATGTAGAAAATAAACATTCGCTCTATTTCCATCCGTAGGTGCAGACGTATGTTTCTAAAAACTCGGTGTGTTTCCAGCATTTGGGGGGGGGGGTACTGTACAGACGAGCTGGAAAAATCTGGCTCAAGAAACTAGTAAATTATAGAGACACTAATAATAGAACTCCCAAAATAAACACACACTGTAAAATAGGAGACACTTCCCTTTTTGTCTTTGTTTTTCTGGATTTTATTATAGTAATTTAAGCAAAGGACATTATTAGATAAGACAGTTGGATTATACCCCCCCCCCCCCCCCCATGTGCATGAGTGTGTAAAAACACTGACCACATACTGATATAAACCTGAATTAAACACATAAAAGATGTTAAATACATTTTTATCTGAGTATTATTATTTTTTTACCTTTTAGAATATTTTATTGTTTTTATCTTCGTATTTTTACCTTTTTATTTTATTTATTTTATTGTACAGCTGTTTGTTACCCTTATGGTTGTTTAAATGTGTGCTCTAGAAATAAAATGGATGTGATTGGATGGAGTGCAGAACCTATGGAGGTGATTAGGATGCTGGGTAACGACCCATCCCATGTTGTTTTTAACGAGCTTTGACCTATTTTATTTGTCATATATACATGCCCACAACCTGAGGGAACATGACTCATGATAAGTTGAGAGAAGAACGAGTTCTGGAAGTGAATTAAAGACAAACAAACAAAGACGGAATGTGTCACATTCTAATCCTTTTCAAATGTGCAAATGAAGTAACCTTTAGGTTTTTTCATATATATATATATATATATATATATATATATATATATATATATATTATATATATATATATATATATATATATATATATATATATATATATATATATATTATATATATATATATATATATATATATATATATATTAATATATATATATATATATATATGTATATATATATATATACATATATATATATATACATATATGTATGTATATATATTTAGTGCAGTTGTTTTATTTGTTGCGTATTCGAAATAAATTGAATATTATGGTGTCATTCCACTAACGGCCACTAGAGGCTCCTTTCATGAGTTTTTACACAACTTTTCTGTACAAATACACTCTAAAAAATATTTTTGTCGATGGAAATCTGTTACACTTTAATAAACAATAATAATTACCAGTAAAATCTATTCATGACTGGATAAATTCTGCCCATTTAAATGGTAGCAACTAGTATTTAAAATAATATGAAAAAATGTACGTGTCAAAGAAAGACTGGGTGACGGGGTTACCCAGCATGCATTAGGACAAACTAGTTGTTTTGAGTTGATGACAAGTGCTGTGAAATGACCAAAAATGACCAAAATATTCAGTAACCCATAAAGACTGAACACCAGTGTCCAAATGAACAGGTTTAGTTTTTCATGAATTACATAAACTTTTTCAAACACATAAAAATAACTCTTTGAAGACTACAAGTGCCAAAATTAAATAAATAAATCAAAAATTAAATAATTAAATATGTTAAATATTAATTAATTCTAAATGGATAAATGTGTCATCAATTCATTAAAATACCAATTCATTATTTTACTGATTAATTAATTGGATGAGGTTGATAGAATAAATTCATTATCCACTGCAACAAAAGGACCAAGAAACAATTAATTTATTAGTGAAATAATTATATATATATATATATATATATATATATATATATATATATATATATATATATATATATATATATATATATATATATATATATATATATATATATATATATATATATATTACATTTTTTTTTTACCTCAAATGAATTTGTGTTAAATGTGTCATTAATTCATTTAAATACTTTTATCTATTTAATTTTTTCTTTAATTTTTATTTTTTATTAATTATTAATAATTTGTTTATTAGTTTTTACATCCCCAAAAAAATCCTAAGTCTTGAAAGTGTTTTATATCTTCTTTTCAATAAATCTTATATTTCCTATTATTTATGGCGGGGGGGGGGGGGGGGGTCAAAAACAGACAAAAAGTAAATGGACAAAAATGACAGAAACCAGAAAAACTGCAGTATAGAATGTTAGTACTTTTATATCAGTACTTTTACTTTAGTATTTTACATCAGTACTTTTACTTCAGTATTTTACATCAGTACTTTTACATCAGTATTTTACATCAGTACTTTTACTTCAGTATTTTACATCAGTACTTTTACATCAGTATTTTACATCAGTACTTTTACATCAGTATTTTACATCAGTACTTTTACTTCAGTATTTTACATCAGTACTTTTACTTCAGTATTTTACATCAGTACTTTTACTTCAGTATTTTACATCAGTACTTTTACTTCAGTATTTTACATCAGTACTTTTACTTCAGTATTTTACATCAGTACTTTTACTTCAGTATTTTACATCAGTACTTTTACTTCAGTATTTTACATCAGTATCAGTATACTTAGAAGTAAAACTCACCTTCGTAAACTTCCATCTCTTTATTTTTATTGTTTTACTCTTTATTAAGGAACTGGAAAATTCACCCACGACTCAGACGTGTGAAACGGAGGAAAAGATGAAAACCTGCAGCAGCTGTGAGTTAGTGAGTGTTCACACATGTATCCATTTGTCTTGGTCATATTTACAGTGAACACGACGTCTTGTTAAGCAGCAGCTTTTGTCAATTTCAGTTTCCAGCTCATTAAACCTGACCTAGAATCTGGGCTTTTTTGGGTCAGGTTTTTTTTGCTTTTTTGTCTCTGTGCTGCAGATGCTGCTGATGCTGCAGATGCTGCGGATGCTGCGGATGCTGCGGATGCTGCTGATGCTGCGGATGCTGCTGATGCTGCAGATGCTGCGGATGCTGCGGATGCTGCTGATGCTGCGGATGCTGCTGATGCTGCTGATGCTGCAGATGCTGCTGATGCTGCTGATACTGCGGATGCTGCGGATGCTGCAGATGCTGCTGATGTTGCGGATGCTGCGGATGCTGCGGATGCTGCGGATGCTGCAGATGCTGCAGATGCTGCGGATGCTGCGGATGCTGCGGATGCTGCGGATGCTGCTGATGCTGCAGATGCTGCAGATGCATGTACAGTATTCTGCAGGTAAAGCAGGGAAGGCCACTTTTAGGAGGCATCAAATATTCATGTGTCTATAAAGTTTCGTGGCCGCAGGTTTCCATCTGTACGAGCTCTTTCATCACTGTCGGACCATCCGGACCCTCAGGAGCCAGACTCCTCATAGTGGAATGATTAGGTGGTAGTAGAGGGTTCTGGACCCTGAGGGACCGGACTGTTGGTTGTTAAATGTTTGGATGGTATTGGAAGGTTCCAGACCTGTTGGTAGTGGAATCATTAGGTGGATTTGAGAGGATCTGGACCCTGAGGAACTGGACTTTCTGTAGTGGAATGATTCCAGGAATGAACCCACTTTATCCTCACTAGGGTCACAGGGGTCACAGGGGGCCTAATCCAGGTACAATGGGTGAAGGTGGGGTCAGAGGTCACCCTGTATGAGTCTCCAGTTCATCTCAGGACTGAACATAAATAAACAAACAATCACTGTCACATTCACACCTATGTGGAACTTAAGGCTCCGCCCCTTCCTGGAGACTCATGGGGCCTGAGATCAGAAACTTAATGAATGGTATTCAATGGTAAATAAAATGTTAAATGGTATCAGGTTTGTCATGTGACCTGAATCACACACATGTTGTTCCTCATAATAAATGATAATTATTGATGTTTCAGCTGCTTCTGTTAATGAACGACTGATTCATTAGTGAATAAAACCTGTTAATAATTTAAACTACACGACTGGAGAACATGTGATGTCACATCCTCCACTCACTGTAGTCTCTTACTAAGCCCACATAAAACCTAACCCACATAAAAGCTAACCCACATAAAACCTAACCCACATAAAAGCTAACCCACATAAAACCTAACCCACATAAAACCTAACCCACATAAAACCTAACCCACATAAAACCTAACCCACATAAAAGCTAACCCGCATAAAAGCTAACCCGCATAAAAGCTAACCCGCCTAAAACCTAACCCGCATAAAAGCTAACCCACATAAAAGCTAACCCGCCTAAAACCTAACCCGCATAAAAGCTAACCCACATAAAACCTAACCCACATAAAACCTGACCGACATAAAACCTAACCCACATAAAACCTAACCCACATAAAACCTAACCCACATAAAACCTAACCCATATA
>CM035797.1:3997011-4002011 GCA_020466265.1 Siphamia tubifer
GTGCCCCCATCACTACTGGTACCACTGTTGCCTTCACACTCCACATTTTCTCTAACTCCTCTTTCAGCCCTTGGTATTTCTCTTCTCTTCTCATGTTCTTTCTTTCTCATGTTGCTATCACTGGGGACTGATACATCTATCACCACCACTGTCTTCTCATGTTTATCCACCACCACTATGTCAGGCTGATTGGCCATCACCATCTTGTCAGTCTGGATCTGGAAGTCCCACAGGATCTTGGCCTGTTTGTTCTCTGTCACCTTTGGGGGGTTCTCCCATCTTGACCCTTGACCTCCAGTCCATACTCTTTACAGATGTTCCTGTACAGTATGTCCTCTACCTGGTTATGCCTCTCCATGTATGCCTTACCTGCCACCATCTTACACCCTGCTGTGATGTGCTGGACTGTTTCAGGGGCTTCTCTACACAGCCTACACCTGGGGTCCTGTCTGATGTGGTAGACCCCGGCCTCTATTGCTCTGGTGTTCAGGGCTTGTTCTTGTGCAGCCATGAGTAGCGCCTCTGTGCTGTCCTTTAGTCCAGCCTTTTCCAGCCACTGGTATGTCTTTTCCATATCAGCCACTTCCTCAATTTGTCGATGGTACACGCCATGCAAGGGTTTGTCCCTCCATGATAGCCCCTCTGGTTCCTCGACCTTACTGGGCTTTTGTTGCCTGAGGCATTCACTTAGCAGTTGGTCATTGGGGGACATTTTCTTGATGTATTCCTGGAGGTTCGCCGTTTCCTCCTGGACAGTAGTTCTGACACTTACAAGTCCTCGGCCCCCTTCCTTTCTCTTAGTGTACAGCCTCAGGACACTGGACTTGGGGTGGAACCCTCCATGCATGGTAAGGAGTTTCCTTGTCTTGATATCAGTGGCTTGTATCTCTTCCAGTGGCCAGGATATTATCCCAGCTGGGTATCTGATTACTGGCAGGGCATAGGTGTTAATGGCCTGGATCTTATTTTTGCCGTTCAGCTGACTTTTCAGGACCTGTCTTACCCTCTGTAGGTATTTGGCTGTGGCTGACTTCCCAGCTGCCTCCTCATGATTACCATTTGTCTGTGTAACTTTCCTGCACATCTGTGATATTCCCTTCAGGTAGGTCAACCCCTTCAGTTGTGATCACCTTTCCTCTTCTAGGAACAGGATAAAATTTTATTTGTATATATATATATATATATATATATATATATATATATATATATATATATATATATATATATATATATATATACATACCTCTGTGGAATAGGTATATACATAATGTCACCATTAATTTCAGGTGGGATAAATACACACACACACACACACACACACATACCATTTGGCTTTTATAATACAGATTATCGATCAGTTATTGACTATTTATTATAATGGTTTTTAAATATCCAGTCCACTTCTTACTGCTGAAGGGTTTATACACTGTAAAAACAAACCTATAAAATTTACTTAACTTAATTGAAGTAACGATTTGCACAAATTTTGGTTGAGTAGATTCTACTCCATATTTGGAGTAAATTGTCACAAAATTTAACAATTATGACACTAAAAGAAATAAGGTTACATCTACCTCACATATCCCATTAGATTACACACATAGAATATAAGTAATATTAACTGTTAACAGGAATACATTCATTTATTTAATTGACAGTTGGACATGACATGTAAATATAAATATCAGATTTATACTAAACCATAAGTAAATATGAAGAATGAGACATTTTCAATATTGAATTCAATTTTATCCACCCTGAAACAAAACACAACTACAGAGGGTCATGAAATAAATGTACAACTGAGCTCATGGTGCAAAAAAAGAAGAAGAATGAATCAATCACTAAATAAAAAAATGCTAAAACATGCTATAACTGTGCTATATATAAAGAAAAACTCTTCTTATGAACTCAGAACACTATAAAAACACGTCAAAACTGTTCCAGTTAGACTGTACCGATGCATGCTGGGAAATTCCCCTGAGCTGTTTTTCCAACAATATTATGGGGTAGATTTTATTATAATATTTAACTAGTAATTGTTACTGTTACTGGACACCATTGTCATGACGTGTTGTTAGTGTCACAATGAACAAATGATTAGATTTTGGTGATGATCCGGAACAGATCCTGGGTTCTGGATCACTTACATTTACCACAATGTCAAATTTCAAAGTGATCCGAAATCCAGGATCTCTTCCGGATCATCACCAAAATCTAATCATCTGTTCATTGTGACACTAACAACACGTCATGACAATTTCATCAAGATCTGTCCATATGTTTTTGGGTTTTCTTGCTAACAGACAGACAGACAGACAGACAGACAGACAGACAGACAGACAGACAGACAGACAGACAGATTCCAGTGAAAACATAACCTCCTTGGCGGACCTCTCTTCATTCAGAGGGGGGAGGAGGTCTGCCTTGGCGGAGGTTTGTGCTCTCAGAATGATTTTGAAGTTACTGATTAAAATGTAACTGATTTCAAGTTTGTATTTACTAACCACAGAATATTTTATTACAGTGTGTTACAGTACATGTATATATATATATATATATATATATATATATATATATATATATATATATATATATATATATATATATATATATATATATATATATATATATATATATATATATATATATAGTAAGTAAAGTAAGTTAAAAAAAAATTATATATATATATATATATATATATATATATATATATGGTTTTTTTACTGTCCTGAGGATATGAGTGCTGTTCCAAAAACATCTACTCATCTGATTCTCTTAAGTGAAGCTGACGAGGAGAGAGAGAGAGAGAGAGAGAGAGAGAGAGAGAGAGAGAGAGAGAGAGAGAGAGGGGGGGGGGGGGGGTGTTCCTATCGTAGAAACTCAAAGTCAGTCCCTTTACTTTCCCTCAGTCTCCGCCTCATGTGGAGCTGCTGCTGTTCAGCTGTTGATGGAGGTTTATCCACTGAACAGCAGCTGAAGACACGAGTGGGTTCTGAGGGGAGAGGAACTGAAGGGACTGAAGGGACTGAAGGGACTGTGGGGACTGAAGGGACCATCAGACGGGTCTTCAGGTGAACAGTAAAAACAGCCTCTTTTCTTTTTTCTTTTCTTTTTTCTTTTTCCTTCCTGTGTGGACTCTGCCTTGGGGTGGTGGTGGGTGGGGGGGCGGGATTACATTACAAAGAAAACACTTCCTGCACCTTTTCTATCCTTGACGGATTAATCCCGTGGACCATGAATGTGTCTCCCCCAGACCGGAGGAAAAACATGCGGGAACTGGCTTTGGAGATCGGCATCCGAGTTCTGCTGTTCGGAGTTTTTGTGTAAGTCCACCTTCATTTCCTGTCCTGACTTTTTCTGCTGTTACACACACACACACACGTACGCGCGCGCGCGCACGCACACACGCACGCACTCAAAGCGTGTCGTGAGCTCGGCTGCTGGCGTCCACAGACTGCCTTCGGGTGTCCGTGCCCCCCCCCAACACACACACACACACACACACACACACACACATTGTTAAAGGCTTTGCTGTTGCGTGGTGGATGCTTGTGTGGGGCTGTTTTTCTGCGGTGCTGAACGGACAGCTCCCGTCGACTTCCCGTTTAGCACCGTGGACAGTTCCGTTCAGCACCGTGGACAGTTCCCGTTCAGCACCGTGGACAGTTCCCGGTCAGCACCGTGGACAGTTCCGTTCAGCACCGTGGACAGTTCCCGTTCAGCACCGTGGACAGTTCCCGTTCAGCACCGTGGACAGTTCCCGGTCAGCACCGTGGACAGTTCCGTTCAGCACCGTGGACAGTTCCCATTCAGCACCGTGGACAGTTCCCGTTCAGCACCGTGGACAGTTCCACAGCTCCCCAGGCAGCCGTTAACAGGTTGCAGTTGCAGCAGAACAGCTCATTTCAGACACAAATCACTTCCATTTCCTGTGAAACTCAGTCGTGTCAGTATTTTGCCTCTGATTGAACGTGATTCCAAACCCACAGGAGGTTTTACACAAGACATACTTGGGACTTTTTTGTGCCTCCAGGCTCATTCTCTCAAACCAAGATTATTAATCCTTTAACATTCAGGGATGATTTATCTTCATCCACACTGTGAAAAGGGTTTGTTAGGTTGATAAATACACACTATGGAAATCACTTACAGTTTAATTAACAGTAATAATTCCCAATGAAATACATCATAACTGGTTAAAATTTAACTATTTGTAAACGGTAACAATTACGACTTAAATTATAATGAATGAAATGAAATATACTTTATTGATCCCTTACAGGACATTATTTGTTACAACATCATTGGATGGTGGCAGTGACAGGCTGCCCTCAACAGGCACCAGCTAAAAATTCCATGAAGAGACGAATGGAAAAGAAAAATAAGCAAGTGCTCACTAACAAGCAAATACTTTTACACATAAACAATTACATTACTCAAGGTCATTGAGCTTTTTTGATAAGACAGGATGATCACACATGGTATGAACAAGAGCTAAAAGTGCAGACAGGGCCGTAAACACACGGACTGGAGGAGTTTCAGCGCTCATGATAGATGGAATGTTAAGTACACGTGAGGACAACAAAGGAACCCAGAGATAAAAAAAAACAAGGACATTTTCTCTACTTTAGGAGACAGACATTTTTAACACCTTGTAAGGTTGTTTTTTTTTAATATAACTAGATCAGTGGTAGAGTTCAGACCTCAGTGGAGCAGCACCAGTCTGTGCTAACGCTAATGCTAACACATTAAACTAGATCAGTGGTAGAGTTCAGTCCTCAGTGAAGCAGCACCAGTCTGTGCTAACGCTAACGCTAACACATTAAACTAGATCAGGGGTAGAGTTCAGACCTCAGTGAAGCAGCACCAGTCTGTGCTAACGCTAACGCTAACACATTAAACTAGATCAGGGGTAGAGTTCAGATCTCAGTGAAGCAGCACCAGTCTGTGCTAACGCTAACGCTAACAATCCCTTAGAGGGTTTAAAAACATTCCCA
>CM035797.1:4008722-4011222 GCA_020466265.1 Siphamia tubifer
GCTGTAAAGGTCACTGATATTGGTCCCCCTGTGCGGGTCTGTGGGGGTCTGTGGGGGTCTGTGGGGGTCTGTGGGGGCCTGTGGGGGTCTGTGCGGGTCTGTGGGGGCCTGTGGGGGCCTGTGGGGGCCTGTGGGGGTCTGTGGGGGTCTGTGGGGGTCTGTGGGGGGTCTGTGGGAGTCTGTGGGGGCCTGTGGGGGTCTGTGGGGGTCTGTGGGTGCCTGTGGGGGTCTGTGGGGGCCTGTGGGGGTCTGTGGGGGTCTGTGGGGGTCTGTGGGGGCCTGTGGGGGGTCTGTGGGGGTCTGTGGGGGCCTGTGGGGGCCTGTGGGGATCTGTGGGGGTCTGTGCGGACCTGTGGGGGTCTGTGGGGGTCTGTGCGGGCCTGTGGGGGTCTGTGGGGGTCTGTGGGGGTCTGTGGGGGCCTGTGGGGGCCTGTGGGGGTCTGTGCGGGCCTGTGGGGGTCTGTGGGGGTCTGTGGGGGTCTGTGGGAGTCTGTGGGGGCCTGTGGGGGTCTGTGGGGGTCTGTGGGGGGTCTGTGCGGGCCTGTGGGGGTCTGTGGGGTGGTCTGTGGGGGGTCTGTGCGGGCCTGTGGGGGGTTTGTGGGGGCCTGTGGGGGTCTGTGGGGGCCTGTGGGGGTCTGTGGGGGTCTGTGGGGGGTCTGTGCGGGCCTGTGGGGGTCTGTGGGGGCCTGTGGGGGCCTGTGGGGGCCTGTGGGGGCCTGTGGGGATCTGTGGGGGTCTGTGCGGACCTGTGGGGGTCTGTGGGGGTCTGTGCGGGCCTGTGGGGGTCTGTGGGGGTCTGTGGGGGTCTGTGGGGGTCTGTGGGGGCCTGTGGGGGTCTGTGCGGGCCTGTGGGGGTCTGTGGGGGCCTGTGGGGGTCTGTGGGGGTCTGTGGGTGCCTGTGGGGGTCTGTGCGGGCCTGTGGGGGTCTGTGGGGGCCTGTGGGGGTCTGTGGGGGTCTGTGGGGGTCTGTGCGGGCCTGTGGGGGTCTGTGGGGGCCTGTGGGGGCCTGTGGGGGCCTGTGGGGGCCTGTGGGGGCCTGTGGGGGCCTGTGGGGGCCTGTGGGGATCTGTGGGGGTCTGTGCGGACCTGTGGGGGTCTGTGGGGGTCTGTGCGGGCCTGTGGGGGTCTGTGGGGGTCTGTGGGGGTCTGTGGGGGCCTGTGGGGGTCTGTGCGGGCCTGTGGGGGTCTGTGGGGGTCTGTGGGGGTCTGTGGGAGTCTGTGGGGGCCTGTGGGGGTCTGTGGGGGTCTGTGGGGGTCTGTGTGGGCCTGTGGGGGTCTGTGGGGGTCTGTGCGGGCCTGTGGGGGTCTGTGGGGGTCTGTGGGGGTCTGTGCGGGCCTGTGGGGGTCTGTGGGGGTCTGTGGGGGCCTGTGGGGGTCTGTGCGGGCCTGTGGGGGTCTGTGGGGGTTCTGTGGGGGTCTGTGGGAGTCTGTGGGGGCCTGTGGGGGTCTGTGGGGGTCTGTGGGAGTCTGTGGGGGTCTGTGGGAGTCTGTGGGAGTCTGTGGGGGCCTGTGGGGGTCTGTGGGGGTCTGTGGGGGTCTGTGGGAGTCTGTGGGGGCCTGTGGGGGTCTGTGGGGGTCTGTGGGAGTCTGTGGGGGCCTGTGGGAGTCTGTGGGGGTCTGTGGGAGTCTGTGGGGGTCTGTGGGGGTCTGTGGGAGTCTGTGGGGGCCTGTGGGGGTCTGTGGGGGTCTGTGGGGGTCTGTGGGGGCCTGTGGGGGTCTGTGCGGGCCTGTGGGGGTCTGTGGGGGTCTGTGGGGGTCTGTGGGAGTCTGTGGGGTCCTGTGGGGGTCTGTGGGAGTCTGTGGGAGTCTGTGGGGGTCTGTGGGGGTCTGTGGGAGTCTGTGGGTGCCTGTGGGAGTCTGTGGGGGTTTTGAGTAGATTTTACACCATAGTTGGAATAAAATGTCACTAACTTTAACAATAGAAATAATGTTGAATCCACTGTAACATATCAAATCAGATTAAACAACTAATGTGAAAATCACTCTGAGAACCCAAACCTCTGCTAAGGCACCCCCCCACCCCCCACCCCCCACCCCCCTTTGAATGAAGAGACGTCCACCAAGGAGGTGAAGTTTTTGACAGAGTTTGTAAGATTAACTTAAAAACTTATGGATGGATTTTGATAATAAAAAAATTCCAGGATGTGTTGTTAGTGTCACAAGCAACAAATGATTAGAGTTTAGTGATGATCCAGAAGAGATCCTGGATGTTGGATCACTTTGAAATTTTACATTGCAGTAAATGGAGAATACATTTCAATGTGATCCAGAATCCAGGATCTCTTCTGGATCATCACTAAACTCTAATCATGTTTTCCTTGTGACACAAACAACAAGATCTGTCCCTACGTTTTAGAGTTCTCTTGCCCCACCCCCACCCCCCGATCACCACCAACATCTAATCATTTTTATCTTACTAACTAACTAACTAACTAACGACAGACAGACAGACAGACAGACAGACAGACAGACAGACAGTCAAAAACATAACCTCTTTAGT
>CM035797.1:4018722-4021222 GCA_020466265.1 Siphamia tubifer
GACAATTTACTCCAAATATGGAGTAAAATCTACTCATTTTGTGCAAATCGTTACTTCAATTAAGTTAAGTAAATTTTATAGGTTTGTTTTTACAGTGTATAAACCCTTCAGCAGTAAGAAGTGGACTGGATATTTAAAAACCATTTTGATAAATAGTCAATAACTGATCGATAATCTGTATTATAAAAGCCAAATGGTATGTGTGTGTGTATGTGTGTATTTATCCCACCTGAAATTAATGGTGACATTATGTATATACCTATTCCACAGAGGTATGTATATATATATATATATATATATACAAATAAAATTTTATCCTGACATTTAATACAAGTCTATTAATTAATCACATTGTTAAATACGCTTTAATGTGAGATGATGTTAAGTGAATTTTTGAGTTTAATTATCAGATACAAGTCATCCAGGGTGATTCAAGTTGTTTTTTTAATTATATTTTCAACATTTTTCAGCAGTTAGCGAACACTTTGTGGCACTGTCCACCAGTTGGCAACTGCACCAAGTAGTAACTTCCTTCTTTTCTGAAACACAGCAGAGAGAAATAACAAACGTAACAAACTCAACAGTCTGAAAGAAGAAAAGAAGAAGATTCAAACAACATTATACCTGTGAAAAGTGTTTAAGCAGATGTGTAAATATTTTTATTATCTGTTGCAAAAGACTTGACTGTGAACGAGTGACCGAAGGGACGAGTGTATTCAGAATTGGCTGGCTGTGGACAACACTAGGCCAACACTAGGCCAACACCAGGCCAACACCAGGTCAACACTAGGCCAACACTAGGTCAACACTAGGCCAACACCAGGTCAACACTAGGCCACCACTAGGCCAACACCAGGCCAACACCAGGTCAACACTAGGCCAACACCAGGTCAACACTAGGCCACCACTAGGCCACCACTAGGCCAACACTAGGCCAACGCCAGGTAAACACTAGGCCAACACAAGGCCACCACTAGGCCAACACTAGGCCACCACTAGGCCAACACCAGGTCAACACTAGGCCAACACTAGGCCAACACTAGGCCACCACTAGGCCAACACTAGGCCAACGCCAGGTAAACACTAGGCCAACACAAGGCCACCACTAGGCCAACACTAGGCCACCACTAGGCCAACACTAGGCCACCACTAGGCCAACATTAGGCCAACACTAGACCAACACCCCTCTTTTTATGGTGTAATTCTAAATGATCATGTGTAAACATAGTGTCCTACATCTGATGGAGTACGTACTGAGTCAGAGTCCTGCACGGGTTCGGGTACCCGTGGGTGACCCGTGGGTGAACCGCAGATTTTCACGAAACGGGTGAAAAATGTTGTGCTGTGTCGGATACGGTTTCGGTTCGGGTCGGACGTGGGTGATCGCGGGTCTAATTTGCGGTTCATAGGCTAAAAACTGTTCTTTAGTTTGGACTTGTATAGCTGCCTCCTGTCGGCTTCCTTCTTGATGCGTTTTTCAAGCGTGTGTGTGTGTGTGTGTGTGTGTGTGTGTGTGTGTGTGTGTGTGTGTTTGAGCTCACGGATAAAAATATTTTTTGAGTTTATTATTTGTCTGCTACTGTTTAACAACATTTTTATTTGGCTCTGCCTTGGCTATGTCACTGTTCAGTATATTCGTGGCAATATCTGACATTTTCTTCCGGGTTCGGGTCGGATATCGGGTTCATTTATAGCGGGTCGGTTCGGGTGTGGATTTTTTTTTTTTTCGTCGGAAAATGGGTCGGATACGAGTTTGAACCTGACGGGTATGGGCGGTTGCGGTATGTCAAAATCAGAACCGTGCAGGACTCTGTACTGAGTGTCCATGAATAATCAGTGTCAATGTTAAGTTTAATGATTTATTTACTGTATTTTCACACTATAAGGTGAACTGGATTATAAGGAGCATTAAGTGAAGATAAACAGCCACAATAAATATAAACCTTGTTGTTCTAACATGGAACAAAACTGCTGATTAAAACATTAAACAAGTCTAAATTATGAGATAAAAAGGATTTTTTATTTTTTCCCACACTCCATAAGACTGTTAAACTCAATAGTAACATTGACAGTGATTATTCATGGACACTCAGTACGTAGTAGATGTAGGACACTATGTTTACACATGATCATTTACAATTACACTAAAAGGAAAGAGGGGTGTTGGCCTAGTGTTGGCCTAGTGTTCACCTGGTGTTGGCCTAGTTTTGGTCTAGTGTTGGCCTAGTTTTGGCATAGTGTTGGCCTAGTGTTGGCGTAGTGTTGGCCTAGTGTTCACCTAGTGTTGGCCTAGTGTTCACCTGGTGTTGGCCTAGTGTTGGCCTAGTGTTCACCTGGTGTTGGCCTAGTGTTGGCCTAGTGTTGGCCTAGTGTTCACCTGGTGTTGGCCTAGTGTTGGCCTAGTGTTCACCTGGTGTTGGCCTAGTGGTCACCTAGTGTTGGCCTAGTGTTCACCTGGTGTTGGCCTAGTGTTCACCTAGTGTTGGCCTAGTGTTGGCCT
>CM035797.1:4026222-4033722 GCA_020466265.1 Siphamia tubifer
TTTATGTGGGTTAGGTTTTATATGGGTTAGGTTTTATATGGGTTAGGTTTTATATGGGTTAGGTTTTATGTGGGTTAGGTTTCATATGGGTTAGGTTTTATATGGGTTAGGTTTTATATGGGTTAGGTTTTATGTGGGTTAGGTTTTATATGGGTTAGGTTTTATATGGGTTAGGTTTTATATGGGTTAGGTTTTATATGGGTTAGGTTTTATGTGGGTTAGGTTTTATATGGGTTAGGTTTTATGTGGGTTAGGTTTTATATGGGTTAGGTTTTATATGGGTTAGGTTTTATATGGGTTAGGTTTTATGTGGGTTAGGTTTTATATGGGTTAGGTTTTATATGGGTTAGGTTTTATATGGGTTAGGTTTTATATGGGTTAGGTTTTATGTGGGTTAGGTTTTATATGGGTTAGGTTTTATGTGGGTTAGGTTTTATATGGGTTAGGTTTTATGTGGGTTAGGTTTTATATGGGTTAGGTTTTATATGGGTTAGGTTTTATATGGGTTAGGTTTTATGTGGGTTAGGTTTCATATGGGTTAGGTTTTATATGGGTTAGGTTTTATGTGGGTTAGGTTTCATATGGGTTAGGTTTCATATGGGTTAGGTTTTATATGGGTTAGGTTTTATATGGGTTAGGTTTTATGTGGGTTAGGTTTTATATGGGTTAGGTTTTATATGGGTTAGGTTTTATATGGGTTAGGTTTTATATGGGTTAGGTTTTATATGGGTTAGGTTTTATGTGGGTTAGGTTTTATGTGGGTTAGGTTTTGTGTGGGTTAGGTTTTATATGGGTTAGGTTTTATGTGGGTTAGGTTTTATATGGGTTAGGTTTTATGTGGGTTAGCTTTTATGTGGGTTAGGTTTTATGTGGATCACGTTTTATGTGGGTTAGGTTTTATGTGGGTTAGGTTTTATGTGGGTTAGGTTTTATGTGGGTTAGGTTTTATATGGGTTAGGTTTTATGTTGGTTAGGTTTTATGTGGGTTAGGTTTTATATGGGTTAGGTTTTATGTGGGTTAGGTTTTATGTGGGTTAGGTTTTATATGGGTTAGGTTTTATGTGGGTTAGGTTTTATGTGGGTTAAGTTTTATGTGGGTTAGGTTTTATGTGGGTCAGGTTTTATGTGGGTTAGGTTTTATGTGGGTTAGGTTTTATGTGGATCAGGTTTTAGGCGGGTTAGCTTTTATGCGGGTTAGCTTTTATGTGGGTTAGGTTTTAGGCGGGTTAGCTTTTATGCAGGTTAGCTTTTATGCGGGTTAGCTTTTATGTGGGTTAGGTTTTATGTGGGTTAGCTTTTATGTGGGTTAGGTTTTATGTGGGTTAGGTTTTATGTGGGTTAGCTTTTATGTGGGTTAGGTTTTATGTGGGCTTAGTAAGAGACTACAGTGAGTGGAGGATGTGACGTCACATGTTCTCCAGTCGTGTAGTTTAAATTATTAACAGGTTTTATTCACAGATGAATCAGTCGTTCATTAACAGAAGCAGATGAAACATCAATAATTATCATTTATTATGAGGAACAACATGTGTGTGATTCAGGTCACATGACAAACCTGATACCATTTAACATTTTATTTACCATTGAATACCATTCATTAAGTTTCTGATCTCAGGCTCCATGAGTCTCCAGGAAGGGGCGGAGCCTTAAGTTCCACATAGGTGTGAATGTGACAGTGATTGTTTGTTTATTTATGTTCAGTCCTGAGATGAACTGGAGACTCATACAGGGTGACCTCTGACCCCACCTTCACCCATTGTACCTGGATTAGGCCCCCTGTGACCCCTGTGACCCTAGTGAGGATAAAGTGGGTTCATTCCTGGAATCATTCCACTACAGAAAGTCCAGTTCCTCAGGGTCCAGATCCTCTCAAATCCACCTAATGATTCCACTACCAACAGGTCTGGAACCTTCCAATACCATCCAAACATTTAACAACCAACAGTCCGGTCCCTCAGGGTCCAGAACCCTCTACTACCACCTAATCATTCCACTATGAGGAGTCTGGCTCCTGAGGGTCCGGATGGTCCGACAGTGATGAAAGAGCTCGTACAGATGGAAACCTGCGGCCACGAAACTTTATAGACACATGAATATTTGATGCCTCCTAAAAGTGGCCTTCCCTGCTTTACCTGCAGAATACTGTACATGCATCTGCAGCATCTGCAGCATCAGCAGCATCTGCAGCATCCGCAGCATCCGCAGCATCAGCAACATCTGCAGCATCCGCAGTATCAGCAGCATCAGCAGCATCCGCAGCATCCGCAGTATCAGCAGCATCAGCAGCATCTGCAGCATCAGCAGCATCCGCAGCATCAGCAGCATCAGCAGCATCTGCAGCATCCGCAGTATCAGCAGCATCAGCAGCATCTGCAGCATCTGCAGCATCCGCAGCATCCGCAGTATCAGCAGCATCAGCAGCATCCGCAGCATCCGCAGCATCCGCAGCATCCGCAGCATCAGCAGCATCAGCAGCATCAGCAGCATCAGCAGCATCTGCAGCATCTGCAGCATCTGCAGCATCAGCAGCATCTGCAGCACAGAGACAAAAAAGCAAAAAAAACCTGACCCAAAAAAGCCCAGATTCTAGGTCAGGTTTAATGAGCTGGAAACTGAAATTGACAAAAGCTGCTGCTTAACAAGACGTCGTGTTCACTGTAAATATGACCAAGACAAATGGATACATGTGTGAACACTCACTAACTCACAGCTGCTGCAGGTTTTCATCTTTTCCTCCGTTTCACACGTCTGAGTCGTGGGTGAATTTTCCGGTTCCTTAATAAAGAGTAAAAAAAAAAAATATAAAGAGATGGAAGTTTACGAAGGTGAGTTTTACTTCTAAGTATACTGATACTGATGTAAAATACTGAAGTAAAAGTACTGATGTAAAATACTGAAGTAAAAGTACTGATGTAAAATACTGAAGTAAAAGTACTGATGTAAAATACTGAAGTAAAAGTACTGATGTAAAATACTGAAGTAAAAGTACTGATGTAAAATACTGAAGTAAAAGTACTGATGTAAAATACTGACGTAAAAGTACTGATATAAAAGTACTAACATTCTATACTGCAGTATTTCTGGTTTCTGTCATTTTTGTCCATTTACTTTTTGTCTGGTTTTGACCCCGTCACCCAGTCTTTCTTTGACACGTACATTTTTTCATGTTATTTTAAATACCAGTTGCTACCATTTAAATGGGCAGAATTTATCCAGTCATGAATAGATTTTACTGGTAATTATTATTGTTTATTAAAGTGTAACAGATTTCCATCGACAAAAATATTTTTTAGAGTGTATTTGTACAGAAAAGTTGTGTAAAAACTCATGAAAGGAGCCTCTAGTGGCCGTTAGTGGAATGACACCATAATATTCAATTTATTTCGAATACAACAAATAAAACAACTGCACTAAATATATATACATACATATATGTATATATATATATGTATATATATATATATGTATATATATATGAAAAAAAAACTAAAGGTTACTTCATTTGCACATTTGAAAAGGATTAGAATGTGACACATTCTAAGTCTTTGTTTGTTTGTCTTTAATTCACTTCCAGAACTCGTTCTTCTCTCAACTTATCATGAGTCATGTTCCCTCAGGTTGTGGGCATGTATATATGACAAATAAAATAGGTCAAAGCTCGTTAAAAACAACATGGGATGGGTCGTTACCCAGCATCCTAATCACCTCCATAGGTTCTGCACTCCATCCAATCACATCCATTTTATTTCTAGAGCACACATTTAAACAACCATAAGGGTAACAAACAGCTGTACAATAAAATAAATAAAATAAAAAGGTAAAAATACGAAGATAAAAAGAATAAAATATTATAAAAGGTAAAAAAATAATAATACTCAGATAAAAATGTATTTAACATCTTTTATGTGATTAATTCAGGTTTATATCAGTATGTGGTCAGTGTTTTTATACACTCATGCACATGGGGGGGGGGGGGGGGGGGGGGTATAATCCAACTGTCTTATCTAATAATGTCCTTTGCTTAAATTACTATAATAAAATCCAGAAAAACAAAGACAAAAAGGGAAGTGTCTCCTATTTTACAGTGTGTGTTTATTTTGGGAGTTCTATTATTAGTGTCTCTATAATTTACTAGTTTCTTGAGCCAGATTTTTCCAGCTCGTCTGTACAGTACCCCCCCCCCCCCCCCCCCCCCCCCCCCCCCCCAAATGCTGGAAACACACCGAGTTTTTAGAAACATACGTCTGCACCTACGGATGGAAATAGAGTGAATGTTTATTTTCTACATGAATAACTACAGAAAACAGGAAAACATATTCAGTTTAATATTTTTTTCTGTAAATTATTATAAACCACATGTAAATAACTCTGAGTACAATTGGCAATTGTTAAATATATAATTGCTTCTGTAATTTTTATTTTTGATTTATTTTGAGTATGTCATGGGTAACTTCCATTTTTTTTAATTTTGAAGAGTAGAAGCGCTGCTCAGAATTAATTAATTAATTAATTAATTAATTAATTAATTAATTTTCATCAGCTGTTGCTCTGAAGAGACACAAGGTCCATTTGTGTTGAAGTTAAAATGTAACTGTTTATTAAATTGTCATTGAAGCTAGTAAGCTTAGCTAACATTTACCGTTAGCTTTTTTTAATGAACGTTATCATACATTAGAAATATTCAATCTCTCAATGAGAACAATGAATATTTTAAAATTAAACACAAAATAAAATATAAAAAATAAGTAAAACAACTAGCGGTAGCTTTCAGTTAAGCTTATTCTTGTAAAAGGGCTTCTGGTTCGGAAATGATGTTCGGATGGTGGCAGGAGATGCTAAGCTACCAAGTAGAGAAAACAAGAAAACATATTCATTCTAATAAACTTTTCCCTGTAAAATACTATAAACCACATGTAAATAACCCTGAGGACAATTGGCAATTGTTAAATATATAATTACTTCTGTAATTTTCATTTTTTGGTTTATGTTGAGTATGTAAAGATTAACTTCCGGTTTGGACTTTTATTTTGAAGACGAGCTTCCTGTTCATACGTCAGAGAGAGAAAACTGTCAAAGAACAAGAAGTTCGGCTCAGAATTAATTGTTTTGTATTAGCTGCTGTTCTGAAGAGACAGAAGGTTCGTTTGTGTTGAAGTTAAAATGTGACTATTTAATTATTATTATTGAAGCTAGTGAGCTAAGCTAACATTTACTGTTAGCTTGTTTTAAAGTGATCTTTCTTAACGGTTATTATTAAACATTAAAAACATACAATCACTCAATGAGGATAATGAATATCTCGTAAAATTAAATACAAAATAAAATATAAAAAAAAATAAATGTGGGGATTTTGTAAGAAAAACAAATACTACCGTTAGCTTCCAGTTATGTTTATGTCAGGTGTCAGTCAGATGCTCAGTGGTTAGTATAACTAGTCCTACTAGTTGTCTGTCTGTTATAACCTTTTTATGGTGTTTGTGTCCTCTTTCTGACACCCATTAATATAAAATATTATGTTGTGTATAAATCCTAATTGTTTAATATTCTCTCTTAATAACATACTATGTTGGGTTAGATTATGTTTCAGATAAGATAGTACCAACAGCTTGTTTCACCTTTACTGTTTTTTTTATGTCAAAGTTTAAAGTGTAACCTGAAAGTTTTGTTTCATCCTTAAATTTAGCCTTAGTATTGTTTAGATATTAATTTTATAACACCTGTGTGAAAATGACCATGATCCGTAAACCATATCTTCATAAAATTAGATTAAAAGGTGGTGATTTCACAGGAAATGGACTTATTCCTTTCCTTCAGGGTTAGGGTTACACCAGTAAACGTATAACGGTGGATGAGCTGATATACACTGTGGGTATATTAGTAGAAGTTGAAGTAGTGAGATAGAGTGAGAGCATTTTAAAAGTCAAGATGGTAAATTATTGTGTGTGTGCTGGGTGTGTGAACTGCAGCCTGTCAGGACATTGTGTTCATCAGTAAAAGTAAGAACTTTCAGACTTGGGTGAATTTAGTTCAGATGCAGACAGAGGACTTCACAGCTGCATCTGTCATCATTCACTGGTTCATTAGTGAATGGAATTTTACTCCAGAGTGTTATCATCCTGGGGACGTGATGGAGTCCACCATGGTTTGATGTAGACTACTGTACTAGCATTAGGTAAGACCATGGCTGTGTCCGAAACTACTCCCTACTCCCTACATAGGGTCCTGTGTAGGGACCACTCCATTTTGTAGGGGTGTCCGAATATGTAGTGAACTACTTATGAGCCTACATAGTGCACTCAATGTATCCCACAATCCACCGCGAAATGTAGTGTGCATGGATGGTCACTAACCAAAGTACTATATCCCATCATGCATTGCACGAATCGAAAAATTACTGAAGGACGGAGATAAAAAAAAACTATTGAAATCACAATATACAGACTCTCAATGAGTGATAATGAATACAACTTAAAATAAAATATATAAACATAACCTTGAGGATTTTGAAAAAAAAAAAACTAAACTAAACTACAGTAAAATACAATATTAAACAATGTATAAATAAGGTTTACATTAGACACCTCAAATTAAACACAGAGCAGAGATACAAAATGAAGTTCTTTGGTTAAAATAATGAATATCGTCCAATGTCTTATTTATTGAGACATGAAAAAAACCTTGAAGTGATTAATAAAAGCAGGGAACGAGAGTTTACAGTTTCTGCATTTTACACAGTGAATATGATACTTAGAGAATTATTATTATATTAATAATGCCTAATAAGGAAGATTCCAAATCATCCATGTAAAAAATGATAGGATTTAATTCAAAGGATGGTTCACTGTTCATTTTTAGTGAAATCCAATTATGTATTTTAGACCAAAAACACTGAGATACAGTACATTCAAAAAAATAAATTATTTTATCAACAGTATTACAGAAGGAGCATTGATCCACCTCAAATATGAATATTTACTTCAGAAACTCTGCCACAGGATAAATGTTACGGAGTTTTATGATTAAAAGAAACACGGACAGATTGATATCGGGCTTCATACCAACAGAACTACAGCTGTTCAGTAAAGGTAAATGTTAACTCTGCCTGTTGGATGACAGGTGACACAAGAGTAGTTTAACAGTTAATAACAGTAAGTTATTAACTGTTGTTGTTATTGTTATTAACCAAGTTTATTCATGTTTTATTTTATTGCACAGACGGTAATACAAAAAAACATTACAAAGTATTAAAATTTTTTGAGACGATACTGTTACGTTTTAATTCTTCGACGGTGATGACGCATTTAAACAGCACCAGTAGAGTCTGAAACGTGAGTGCTCTATGTCCACGGTTCTCAAACTGGGGTCCGCGGACCCCTAGGGGGACGTGGCGCAGGTCCAGGGGGTATGCGAAATTATTCACGGTTTTGTTTTTGGTTTTTTTGCTGTTTTATTTTGAAATGCGGAAGTTTTATTTTGTAGCGAGCGGGCGGAAGTAACAGC
>CM035797.1:4038722-4051222 GCA_020466265.1 Siphamia tubifer
TGTTGAGTGATTCAGATTTAGATCTGATCAGTGTGGATGAAAGAGTCTGAGAAAACTGAAAAGATCAACTCAACCATCAACACTGTTCTTTCTTTTCTCTGGTTTCTGCAGATATATATATATATATATGTATATGTATATATATATATATATATATATATATATATATATATATATATATATATATATATATATATATATATATATATATATATATATAATTCTTTATTTATTTTTACCCTTGTGTGAATATTTTTGGAATGTTGGAAGAAAAATAAATAAATTGTAGAATGCTTTAACTTTAGTTATAGGTTGAATTTGCTTGTTCCCTAAATATTGGTTGGTCAGCTGATTGGATGGATGGTTGGATGGTTGGCTGGTTGGGTGGTCGCTTGGTTGGCCAGTTGGTTGGTTGGCTGGTTGGTTGGATGGTTGGTTGGCTGGTTGATTGGTTGGTTGAATAGATGGATGGATAGTCGGTTGGTTGGATGGATGGTTGGTTGGTCGGTTGGATGGATGGTTGGTGGGTTGGTTGGATGGATGGTTGGTTGGTTGGTTGGCTGGTTGGATGGTCGGTCTGTCGGTTGGTAGGATGGTTGGTCAGATAGTTGGTTGGTAGGATGGTTGGTCAGATGGTTGGTTGGTCGGATGGTTGGTCAGATAGTTGGTTGGTCGGATGGTTGGTCAGATGGTTGGATGGTTGTTTTCCAAACGTCGCCATAGTTCTGGCCTTAAAGGTCATCTGATGTTATCATGGTGTCATTGTCTTATTGTCCTACATTTTTGGGGCGTCTTTGAACACAACACGGCTGATGTTTAGTGTCGATGCCTTCACTGACTTATTTAACACCAGTAATAATTAGTTCAGTCTGAAAACGAGACAGAAAAGTGTAAAGCAGAGGAAGGAAGTTTTTAATAGACTTCCTGTCAGATAAACTGCAGCGTTACTATGACGATGAAGTTAAAGAGGAAGGAGGATCTAAGTGATATTTTCCTCCTGTTTGAGTCCAGGTTCAAATCCAGGATGATGTTTGTGTTTGTTTCTGTTCTTATTAGGATTCTGTGTCCACCGCTAAAGTCAATCTAAAAATTCTTTCTCTTTTTAGCAAGAACAAAAACACATTGATTTTCTCTAAGATCGTCTTAGTGAGTGAACGAGATGATCAATTCTGCTTCTACTGCTGCAGCTTTAGAACCAAACTACACAAGAACCACAGGGAGTTCTGGTCTGGACACGAACCCGGACTAAGATACTGATGGGTCTGGATCTGGTTTATTTATAATAATAATAATATTATTATTATTATTATTATTATTATTATTATTATTATTATTATTATTATTATTATTATTATTATTATTATTATTATTATTTCAGGAGTAAAAACTGGGTCAAATAAAAGTGGACCAGAGGAAACGTGTCCTAAATCTGTTGACTTTATTTATTCACTCATTTGACTGCAGATAGTTTTAATGTAGAACAGTGGGTTTAAAAGTCTGATAGTCATGTGATAGAACCCTGAAGCCCCCCCCCCATATTATCTGCATTTAAAAAGTATTATTTCTTAAACATACATATACAGTGGTGCCTCGATTTATGAAATTAATTTGTTCCAGAAGTGGTTTCTTTTCACATTTTAACATTCTTCTGTGTTTTTAACGTTTTTATGTTTTCAACATTTTTGTGTTTTTTTTCCACATCTCTTTTGCATTTTAATATTTGATCTGTTCAGCATCTTAACCTTTGTTTATCTGTTATTTAGCAAGATAACTCAAAAACTTATGGATAGATTTTGATGAAATTTTCAGGGTAGGTTGGTAATGGACAGAAATGATTGGATATTGGTGGTTTATTAATATATATATATATATATATATATATATATATATATATATATATATATATATATATATAGAGAGAGAGAGAGAGAGAGAGAGAGAGAGAGAGAGAGAGAGAGAGAGAGAGAGAGAGAGAGAAGGTGGTATCTCTACTGACAAATTTAATTTGCTCCAGAAGTGTTTTCGTAACATGAATTTTTCGTAAATAAAGTCTCATTTTACATGTAAAAGTTCTAATTTGTCAAACTCCAGTCCTGGAGGGCCGGTGTCCTGCATGTTTTAGATATTTCCCTCTTCCATGTGATTCAGTTTAACCCTTTAACTCCTGAGAACTAACAAAGTAACTGGTAACATGAGCAAAGTAAGACACAAATGGCAGAAAATCTAAGAAAAATACTACAATAAAAAAAAAGCAAAATGTAAAAAAAATAAACAAAATGAGCAACAAAAACTAATAAATATTTACAAAATGACAAATAATGTGGAAAGAAAACTACTATTGAAATGTGGTCCCAGCAATTAAAATTTTGCCTTTAAAAAATTAATTAAATAAATAAATAAATAAATAATAATAATAATAATAATCATCTTGCTTTTTGGCACCTTGTCCATGCACAAAACTAAAAGGAAAATGGTTGCATTTTTCTAAATATTTAAACTACATCATCCATTCATAACGCATCAGCACTGACATTTAAAGAGTTAATAATCAGCTCCTCATCAAACTGATAATGATGTAATGACCTCCAGGTGGAATGGAAGAGGGGAACATCTAAAACATGCAGGACCCCGGCCCTCGAGGACCGCACTTTGACACCCCTGTTTTAAAACTCATACAAATGTACAGATGTTTTATATAAACATGTGTTGATATAAAATGTAGATTTATATTGTTAGCGGGTCCAGGCTAATGTGGGTGTCCAGGACAGAAGAGTTGATCCAGGTCTGGGTCAGAATGAGGATGCATCAGTCTGGTGGATCATGTTTGTGTTTAAATCTTCAGGTAGTCCACTTTGTTTTCCACTGAGCGTACGTTGGCGAGCAGGACTGATGGAAGGACGGTCTGGATGGGTTAGCTCTTAGCTTAGCTGGAAATCCACCGCCACAGATGCACTTCTGCTTCCTCTGGCTCCGCCTCCCATGTCTCTGGAGGCGGAGCCTCTGTGGGAGGAAGTAACGTGTTTAATGACAAAGTTTATTCTATATTTTCTTTCGTTTGATTTTTCTTCACATGTTCTGTAGTTAATTAACTGCATATTTACACATTTATTCACATTTATTTTGTTCCCATGCCCCCCCCCCCCTCACACACACACACACACACACACACCGGGGAGACCCCACCCCAATATTTGAAAACCACTGGTGTAGAATTTGATAACCAAAGATAATGACCTGACTCTAAACGCATAAACATGAATTGAATCCAAACTAAATGGAGTTTGTGCGTCTTCTTCACGCTGTTTGGATGAACTGACACTAGTTTATTTATTTTATTAAAAAACTGCTGGATTTATTATTTTTTATTTTTAAAACTGTCAAAGACTGAAAAATACACATGTGATCAAAAGCATCTGATTTAAAACTTAATTAATCCTATCGATCCATGTTGATAATTGGTTTAAATGCAGTTATTCATCTTTTCATGGTCATCAGAAATGCAGTTGCCATGGAAACACAGTCATCTTATATAACAGAGTTTCCCAAACTTTTTAGAACTCACCATCCCCAAAATAACCTGCCACAGACAGATGACCTCCACTGAAAAACAAAATAAAAAAAACATGTACAGAGGACTTAGTCATTAAATTTATATAAAAACACTGAAGAACTGAAGTGTGGAGGATTAAAAGTGCCAAAATTAAATAAGTACATCATTAAATAATAATAACAATAATAAGGTCATCAATTAATTACAATTGAAATTGAATAGTTAATGTGTTATTAAATTAGTCATTAATTAAGTAAAATACCAATTCATGTTTAAAGCATATAATATTATTATTTGACTAATTAATTAATTATTTCCTGCATTAATTTATTTTATCTGTCAACCTCGTCCATTAAAGTCAGTGGGCGGGGCTAAGGTGAATCTAGTCCAGTCCAGTGGGAGTGTCAGAGCCAAGGTCTAGATTTTTATCAGTTGTTAATAAAGTGTATTTTTCTAAAGTATCCAAACAAATGTAGAGGTCAAAGGTCACCCAGTGTATGGTAATGTGTTCAATGAAGAAAAAAAAACTAAAGAATGAACAAAATTACTAAAATAACCAAAGAAATTAAGTCAATAACCACCAAAATATCCAAAATATTAAATAAAATCATCAATAAAATGATGAAAATAATCAACAAAATTAAACATAAACAAATAAAATAATAAAAAAAAGACTAAATGAAGCAAAATCAAACAAAATAATCAACAAAATTAAACACAAATGAAGAAAATCATCAATAAAATGTCAATCTCTGTCAATTTTAATTAATTGCTGATGTATTTAATTAATTAATGCTGCATTCAGTTATTTAATTTTGGCCTCCATTTGAAATAATATATAGTTGTTTTTTGTTTTTACCTCAAATTAATTGGTATTTTAAAGAATTAATGACATTTAATAATACATTTACATATTTAATTCCAATTTCAGTAAATTAAAGACACTTTCCACCAGTGAACCTTCTCTCTAACACTGACCTTGTGTTTATCTTGCAGCTGCTGCTCGGCCTCCGTTGTGTGTCTGTCTCAGACCGATCTTCAGCTAAACCACGGATTTAATTAATTGGGGATTTAATGCGATCGATTCTATTTACTGCTCATCTAGGAAACCTGGACATGGAGAAGTAGACTGTCCTCAAGGGACCAGTCTGTCTGAGTACAGCAGGGATCTGTGGTGACAATGGAAGGCTACATAGAAGGTGAGGTGGGGTGGGGTGAGGTGAGGTGAGGTGGGGTGGGGTGGGGTGAGGTGGGGTGGGGTGGGGTGAGGTGAGGTGGGGTGGGGTGGGGTGAGGTGGGGTGGGGTGGGGTGGGGTGAGGTGAGGTGAGGTGGGGTGGGGTGGGGTGAGGTGAGGTGAGGTGAGGTGGGGTGGGGTGGGGTGAGGTGGCGTGGGGTGGGGTGGGGTGAGGTGGGGTGAGGTGGCGTGGGGTGGGGTGGGGTGGGGTGAGGTGGGGTGGGGTGAGGTGGCGTGAGGTGGGGTGAGGTGAGATAAGTATCAGAATCAGTTTATTTGTCATTCAGCATAACTTACTTACGATGCACGGGTAACATTTAAAAACACAAAGTTAAAAATACCTGAGATAAAAATAAGTAAAAAATCACTCACTCATCATCTGAACCCACTTTATCCTCACTAGGGTCATGAGGGTCACTGGGGGTCTAATCCAGCTACAGTGGGTGAAGGTGGGGTCAGAGGTCACACTGTATGAGTCTCCAGTTCATCTCAGGACTGAACATATATAGACAAACAATCACTGTCACATTCACACCTATGGGTGATTTAGATTAACCAGTTAACCAGTTAACCAGTTAACCAGTTAACCTATCAGTGCATGTGTTTGGATGGTGGGAGGAGCCAGAGTACCTGGAGAAAACCCACGCAGACACGAGGAGAACATGTAAACTCCACACAGAAAGGTCTGGTGTGGGAATAGAACCAAAAACCTTCTGTATGTGAAGCACCAGTGTTAACTACTGCACCACCGGTGTTAACTACTGCACCACCGGTGTTAACTACTGCACCACCGGTGTTAACCACTGCACCACCGGTGTTAACTACTGCACCACTGGTGTTAACCACTGCACCACCGGTGTTAACTACTGCACCACCGGTGTTAACCACTGCACCACCGGTGTTAACTACTGCACCACCGGTGTTAACCACTGCACCACCGGTGTTAACTACTGCACCACCGGTGTTAACCACTGCACCACCGGTGTTAACTACTGCACCACCGGTGTTAACTACTGCACCACCGGTGTTAACCACTGCACCACCGGTGTTAACCACTGCACCACCGGTGTTAACTACTGCACCATCGGTGTTAACCACTGCACCACCGGTGTTAACCACTGCACCACCGGTGTTAACTACTGCACCACCGGTGTTAACCACTGCACCATCGGTGTTAACTACTGCACCACCGGTGTTAACAACTGCACCACCGGTGTTAACCACTGCACCACCGGTGTTAACTACTGCACCACCGGTGTTAACCACTGCACCACCGGTGTTAACTTCTGCACCACCAGTGTTAACCACTGCACCACCAGTGTTAACCACTGCACCACCAGTGTTAACCACTGCACCACCAGTGTTAACCACTCTTTCTAAAATCAATCACTGATATTGATAAGATTAGATTAGATGAGATATACTTTATTAATCCCCATGGGGAAATGTATCATATGACATCAGCACTTAAATAAATAATAGTGGATGTAAATATCTGTAAAAAAAACAGTTCAGAATAAATTCTAATTTAAAAAGTTATTGTTAAGTTTTCTATGATTAGATTAAAGAAGCAGAGTTAAACAGAAGCTGTGGGCGGCTGTGGTTCAGTTGGTAGAGTGGGTCGCCCTATGACCGAGAGGTTGGCGGTTCACATCCCAGCTCTGTCCACATGTCGAAGTGTCCTTGGGCAAGACACTGAACCCTGACTTAGGCCCCCAGTAGGACTGACCTTTGACCTTAGAAACCTACTGGTGTATGTGTGTGTGTGTGTGAATGGGTGAATGTGAGGCTAATGTAAAGGGCTTTGAGCACCATGAAGGTGGAAAAGAACTATATAAATGCATTTATGGTGGTAACATTCCTCAGTAATGACCACTGATGCTGCGGGACGACGACATTCGGGTGGTCCTCGCAGAACTCACTGTGACCAGACTAAACCCAGTCCCAGGACAATCTGGTGAACTGTGTGGGACATTAGTTTTCATCACAGGACAGCGTCATGGGCGGAGCTCTGAGCGTTTTATCTGGACTGAGGTCAGAGGTCGACGAACTGAGGAGGTCACATGTGCAGGGTCCATGAGGGTCTATTTTAAGGGTGTAGTTTAACCCTCGAATGGGGTTAATTTTTTGTGTCTTCGTGCTACGTCTGCTCTGTTTGCTAACTTTATCTTTGTTTATACTTCTGTCTTCACATTATGTCCCAAGAAAAAAACTCCAGCTCGTGGCCTTTAGTAACATCCTGTCCTGTGTCATATGTGTATGTTCTTTATGTGCACCTGCAACGTTCCCTTCACGTCTCTTTTCATGGAATTTTCAACTGGTGCCTGTAGGGGGCGGCCATGTTCTCTGCTGTTGGAACAAATGCATTTCCTATAAATGGATCAATAAAGAATTATTTAATTTGACATTTTATTCTATGTTCCTCTAGAATGTTCCGACAGCTCCCGTTCACTTTGAATTGATGTTCCCAAACTTCAGCGGGGGATATTTTTCGATAACCGCCCACTGCCAATGGCAGTGGGTTTTATCACTTCACATTCTCGTTACCATATCACTCCGCAGGTAGTTCGGCCACTTTGAAAGTAAATATTGGCTACGTTGTAACAGCAGTTTTATCCAGTCTGTTATAGTAGTAGCACTAATAAAATGTAATAACTCTAGAAAAAGCGGGATCATGTATTGCCCACACGTGACCTTCGGCGTCAGGGTGTTGTTCGACCCCGTAGGGAAATATTTTTCTGTTAGTAACGCGTGTGGAATACATTATCCCTTACTAATTATTTAATTATGTATTTATTTAGGAAACAAAACTTTATTGACAACTGATAAAAATCTAGACTCTGGCTCCGACACTCCCACTGGACTGGATTGGACGAGATTCACCTTAGCCCCGCCCACTGACTTTGATGGACAAGGTTGACACATAAAATAAATGAATGATCCACTGCAACACAAGGACCAGGAAAAAAATATAATTTGTCAAATAATATTAATGTTTTTTTTCTTTTTAAATAAAATTAATTAGTATTTTAATGAAGTAGTAGTAGCAGTAGTAGCAGGAGTAGTAGTAGTAATAGTAATAGTAGTAGTAATGGTAGTAATAGTAGTAGCAGTAGTAGTAGTAGTAGTAATAGTAGTAGTAGTAGTAGTAATAGTAGTAGTAATAGTAGTAGTAGTAGTAATGGTAGTAATAGTAGTAGTAGTAGTAGTAATGGTAGTAATAGTAGTAGCAGTAGTAGTAGTAATAGTAGTAGTAGTAGTAATAGTAGTAGTAGTAGTAGTAGTAGTAGTAGTAGTAATAGTAGTAGTAGCAGTAGTAGTAGTAGTAGTAATAGTAGTAGTACTAGTAGTAGTAGTAGTAGTAGTAATAGTAGTAATAGTAGTAATAGTAGTAGTAGTAGTAGTAGTAGTAGTAATAGTAGTAATAGTAGTAGTAGTAGTAGTAGTAGTAATAGTAGTAGTAGTAGTAGTAGTAGTAGTAGTAGTAGTAGTAATAGTAGTAGTAGTAGTAGTAGTAATAGTAGTAGTAGTAGTAGTAGTAATAGTAGTAATAGTAGTAGTAGTAGTAGTAATAGTAGTAATAGTAGTAGTAGTAGTAGTAGTAGTAGTAGTAGTAGTAGTAGTAGTAATAGTAATAGTAGTAGTAGTAGTAGTTAATGGAAGTATTGTGTATATATGTTCCAACACTTACACACACTTTCTGTCGTTTTTTCTTCCTCTATGTTTAAGAGCATCCTAACGTTTGTCCGATCACAGCTAAACCAGTCCTTTACTGATGTAGAAGATGTTTTTAGGAGGAAGTAAAAAATAGTACATTTCCGAGTGCAGAGTTAGATGCTCTGGAAATTCACCATTTCCTTTTGTAAACAACAACCTGTCAGTAGACTGAGCTTTGCTGTTACACATAACTGCATTCCACTGAAAACCACTTTTCCACTTTTGTCCATTCAGAATCTGATGGCTCACCCAGAGTTACCATGGTGATGGCTCACCCAGAGTTACCATGGTGATGGCTCACCCAGAGTTACCATGGTGATGGCTCACCCAGAGTTACCATGGTGATGGCTCACCCAGAGTTACCATGGTGATGGCTCACCCAGAGTTACCATGGTGATGGGTCACCCAGAGTTACCATGGTGATGGGTCACCCAGAGTTACCATGGTGATGGCTCACCCAGAGTTGGTGTGTCCCCTCCACTGATGGATTTACCATTATTTAACCAGACACTCAGTAGAAGTCTGTCCACTACACGTCACCAGGACATTAGCCCCACCCACTTACATCATTTTTGTTCATTTTATTGAATATTTCCATCGTTTTTGTTCATTTTACTGAATATTTCCATCGTTTTTGTTCCTTTTACTGAATATTTCCATCGTTTTTGTTCATTTTACTGAATATTTTCATCATTTTTGTTCCTTTTATTGAATATTTTCATCATTTTTGTTCCTTTTACTGATTATTTCCATCATTTTTGTTCATTTTACTGAATATTTCCATCGTTTTTGTTCATTTTACTGAATATTTCCATCGTTTTTGTTCATTTTACTGAATATTTCCATCATTTTTGTTCATTAAACTTGCCCTAATAACTTCCATGTTAACACACCTATTTGTCCATGTTCATCCACATGGTGTCATTTTAATGTTAAGTATTTATTCCCAAACATGTAAAAAATGAACTAAACAGATTTTTACTTCAGATAATCCCTCTAAAGTCTTTTCATAAAACCTGTATAACCTGGAACATTTCTTAGTCTACTATCACTGTTGTGAACTGACTTTCAGACCCTGTGGACTCGTTTCTTTGTGTCTGAACAATGACGTGTGTTTCAAACACACTTTAGATCATTCTGATGCAAAATCTACGTCATCTTCACCTGTTGTCGACTTCTTGTCTTTTATTCCTCGGGGCAGCAGTGGATTATTTCTGCTGTCAGATCATCTTTATTCTTTCTGTTTCTTCTCAGTTTGTTTGTTTTTGTTTTTTTCCTCCTGTCGTTCGTCAACATTTCCAGGTTTACCCTCCTCTGTGGATCCTTTACATGATGGTTTTTAAGTCTGAGTTAGTTTATTCTGAATTAAATAATTCACAATTAAGGCTATTTACTATGGAGGACAAAAAGTGACTAAATTAAATAACTAAATAAATACATCATTAAATAATTAAATATGTTAATGGATCCACCAAGGAGGTGTTTCATTTGAGTCGGTCTGTCTGTCTGTCTGTCTGTTTGTCTGTCTGTCTGTCTGTTTGTCTGTCTGTTTGTCTGTCTGTCTGTCTGTCTGTCTGTCTGTCTGTTTGTCTGTCTGTCTGTTTGTCTGTTTGTTTGTCTGTCTGTCTGTCTGTTTGTCTGTCTGTTTGTCTGTCTGTCTGTTTGTCTGTCTGTTTGTCTGTCTGTCTGTTTGTCTGTCTGTCTGTTTGTCTGTCTGTTTGTCTGTCTGTCTGTCTGTTTGTCTGTCTGTCTGTTTGTCTGTTTGTTTGTCTGTCTGTCTGTCTGTCTGTCTGTCTGTCTGTCTGTCAGCAGGACTTAAAAAAAAACTTTCAATAGATTCAAGATTCCTTTATTGTCATTCAGCGTGTACCAGACAGGTACCCAGTGGAACGAAATTTCGTTTATGTCTGACCCAATTTAAAAAACAACATCATTCTTAAATTAAAATATTTACATATGAGATTTTGTACATGATAAACCCTACAATTAAAACAAATAAATAAGTAAGTAAGTAAAAACAATACCTTTAAAAAGCCTCAGAAAATGCTTAAAAGTACAATGTTTTAAAAGTATTGAATTCAATCGTCTTATTGTAGTAGGGAGGAAACTTTTTAAAAATCTGGATGTTCTGGATCTGATGGACTGGAACCTTCTGCCAGAGGGCAGACCAATGAACAGTCCATAACAGGGGTGGGTGGGGTCTTTTAAAATCCTGTGGCCTTTTGCCAGGCAGCGACTGTGGGCAATGTCCTCAACAGTGGGAAGAGGGGTTCCAGTGGTCTTCACCATCTCTGCAGAACCTTAGGGTCTGAAACATTACATGTTTTATGATAAATGGAGATTCTGCTGGTCATAATAATAATAATACACATAATAATAATAATCCACATAATAATAATACACATAATAATAATACACATAATAATAATAATAATACACATAATAATAATCCACTGTGCCTTTGTATTTTGTGTGTGTGGACCAGGTCAGGTCGTTGGAGATGTGAACCCCCAGGAACTTGGTGCTCTGGACCATCTCCACAGCAGCACCGTCTATGTGGACAGGGGTGTGGGTGGGCCGGTTCCTCCTGAAGTCAACCATGATCTCCTTTGTTTTGTTGACGTTCAGGTCCAGGTTGTTAAGTTCGTACCAATCCACATTATCCTGGATGAGACCCAATAATGAGAGATAATGGACCAAAGAAGAAAACATTAGATTTTGAGCAATGAAGGTCAAAGGTCAAGGTCACAGTAAAGGTCAACAGTTAAAACACATCAGTGGTCATATCTCAGGTGTTTTTTTTTTCATTCACATGGTCTGACCCTAACCTTTGACCCCTGACCCTAAGCTTCAGACATCAGATGGGTCAACACTTATAACCATAAACTTTGACCCCAGACCAGACCTTCAGACCAGACCTTCAGACCAGACCTCCAGACCAGACCTCCAGACCAGACCTCCAGACCAGACCTCCAGACCAGACCTCCAGACCAGACCTCCAGACCAGACCTCCAGACCAGACCTCCAGACCAGACCTCCAGACCAGACCTCCAGACCAGACCTTCAGACCAGACCTCCAGACCAGACCTTCAGACCAGACCTCCAGACCAGACCTCCAGACCAGACCTCCAGACCAGACCTCCAGACCAGACCTCCAGACCAGACCTTCAGACCAGACCTCCAGACCAGAGTGTCGTACATCAGGGTGTTTTTTTTTTCAGCCTGGGCTGAACTACCAGATGGCAGGTCGACTTCTCATGAATAACTAATGCAACAGGAGACCTTGGCTTGTTTCTCTTGGAAATATATTAAAATAAAATTACTGTGGGCTGTTTGGGATGAAAGTAAAACTGTAATGTGCTTTGAGGAAAGAAAAAGAAAAAGTGCTTTTTCTGTTTTTACAAATGAAAACTAAAGTCAGTGTCGACTAATGAAACTAAAGCTACTCTAATAATGGAAGTGTTTTAATCACATTAATCACAGCTGTGCTTTAGATTCACTTTAATTAATCATTAAAATAACTTTATATTAGTCGACTGTTCTGTCTCTGGGGGTGTTGTCAAAATTTACCACAAAAAATACAAAAGGATGATAAATGAATATATATGAAATTAACATGTTTATTAAACACCAACAGTTTCAACAACTGGAAACAAATGAACCATTAAATGATGTTCAAATCACATTAATGATGACGATGATGAAGGATTAATCTGAGTTAATTTTGACTAGAGGGAGGAGAGAGAGAGAGAGAGAAAATGATAAGAGTGAGAATGATATATAGATAGTGAGAGAGTGAGATAGTCCCAGTAGTTTCCACTCAATTTGCAGGAGCAGCATTAGCATTAGCAGCATTAGCAGCAGCATTAGCCTTAGCAGCATTAGCAGCATTGGCATTAGCAGCATTGGCGTTAGCAGTAGCATTAGCAGTATCAGCATTAGCATTAGCAGCATTAGCATTCGCATTAGCAGCAGCATTAGCATTAGCAGCATTAGCA
>CM035797.1:4056222-4073722 GCA_020466265.1 Siphamia tubifer
GCAGTATCTACAGCAGTATCTTCAGCAGTATCTTCAGCAGTATCTTCAGCAGTATCTACAGCAGTTACTACAGCAGTATCTACAGCAGTATCTTCAGCAGTATCTTCAGCAGTATCTACAGCAGTATCTACAGCAGGTTTTACAGAAGGTTCTAGAACTCCCCCTGCTGGACAAACCTGTCAACTACACTTTGTCATGTTTTAATAATCCACTGTCAGCCTGGACTTTATATGTAACAGGTCAGAGACAGAAGACGTGTTGACCCATCTGATGTGTGAAGGGTAGGGTTAGGGGTCAAAGGTCAGACCATGTGAATAATAATAAAAAAAAAACCCACCTGAGATATTACCACTGATGTGTTTTAAATGTTGACCTTTACTGTGATATTGACCTTTGACCTTCATTGCTCAAAATCTAGTGGGTTCTCCCTTGACCTTTTATCTATCATTCATGAAAGTTTCATCAAATTCTGTTCAGAACTTTTTGCGTAATCCTGGTGACACAGACAGACAGACAGACAGACAGACAGGCAGACAGACAGACAGACAGACAGACAGACAGATAGACAGACAGGCAGACAGACAGACAGGCAGACAGACAGACAGACAGGCATGACTTTAATACCTCCTTGTTGGAGCTAATTATAAAATAAACAACTATTTACTCACATGATTTCAGTTTGATTGTATGAGTTTAAAATATGAGTATGTGTTCCTGTTCACTTCATTTACTAATTCTTTTTAAGTTGTGCATTGCATTGTGGGTAATTGTGTGTTGTTATGAGCAGGGGTTCATTATGGTTGTTACTGTTCAAATGTTAGTTTAATTATTATTTGCTGTTTTGTGTTTTAGTTTTTCAGATGGTCGACCCAACAGCACCTGTCCTGCTGTGGACGGTTACACACCTTCACCTCCTGATAGAATATAAGGACGACGACTACTGATCAAACTGTCAGTCAATAGTTAACCCACATGACAACATTAATAGGAATTATACCCACTTAAAATACTATGTACATATAATTCTGATTAAGACTCATTACCCCAAAATGTAAGAGTGAACACTACTGGAAGACTTTTCTGCCAGTAATTACACTCTGTAATGTGCAATAATTATCTTTTTAATGTGAAATAATTATCTTTTTAATGTGCAATAATTATCTTTTTAATGTGAAATAATTATCTTTTTAATGTGAAATAATGTCATTTTTAATGTGCAATAATGATGTTTTTTTGTGTGTGTGTGTGATGATGGGCTCGTGTTTTTTTCTGCTGTTGTAACAAAAGCTATTTCCTTGAAAAACTATTAATAAAGTACCTATATCTATCTATCGTGCACATTGATTGGTAAAACTTAACATTTTCAGTGAAATCAGCTGAACATTAAGTATATTGTACTTAAAACTATAATTCCAGAACTTCACACATTTTAAGTTGAATTCACTTTAGTTTTAATTGTACTTTATTTATTTATTTAAAACAACCACTTTTGTCAAATTCAGTAAATTTGACTTTATCTGGTCTGAATGTAAACAGAGAATTTAACTATTTTACTCTTATTGCACAAAAGTATTAAATCTGATTCTTTAAAAAAAAAAAAAACACTTCATATCGTCAGTGTTAAAAGTAAAAAAAAAAAAAACAGAAAAAAATCTCTTAAGTGAAAATATCAGAAAAACTCCAGTTAATCACAAATATTAAATACTTTCTTCACTCAGTTATTCTTTTGTTACTAAGGCAACGGCGGCGTGGGTTCCAGGTTCAGCTTGTGTGCCACTGGTCTGTGGGCGTGTCCCGTGGGCGTGGTCTGCCGGAGTCACTGCTGTTTGGGACGTTTGGGGTCGTACTTGAGCAGGTGAGCGAGAGAGGCGAAGCCGAACAAGAAGGTCTGAAGAAACCACAGCAGGCGAGTGGAAACACTGAGGATACCTTTGGAACTGAGGAAGAGGAGCAACAGGAAGGAGGAGGAGGAGGAGGAAGAGGAGGGAGAAGGGAGAGGAAGAGAGGGAGAAAGAGGAAGAGGAGGAAGAGGAAGGAGGAGGAAGAGGAGGGAGAGGAAGGAGGAGGGAGAGGAAGGGGAAGAAGAGGAGGAAGAGGAGCAAGAGGAAGGAGGAGGAGGAGGAGGAAGAGGAGGGAGAAGGGAGAGGAAGAGAGGGAGAAAGAGGAAGAGGAGGAAGAGGAAGGAGGAAGGAGGAGGAGGAGGAGGAGGAAGAGGAGGGAGAGGAAGGGGAGAAAGAGGAGGAAGAGGAAGAGAGGGAGAAGGAGGAAGAGGAGGAGGAAGGAGAAAGGAGGAGGAGGAGGAAGAGGAGGGAGAGGAAGGAGGAAGGAGGAGGAGGAGGAGGGAGAGGAAGGAGGAGGGAGAGGAAGGAGGAGGGGGAGAAAGAGGAGGGAGAGGAGGGGGAGAAAGAGGAGGAAGGAGGAAGAGGAGGGAGAAGGGAGAGGAAGAGAGGGAGAAAGAGGAAGAGGAGGAAGAGGAAGGAGGAAGGAGGAGGAGGAGGAGGAGGAAGAGGAGGGAGAGGAAGGAGGAAGGAGAGGAAGGGGAGAAAGAGGAGGAAGAGGAAGAGAGGGAGAAGGAGGAAGAGGAGGAGGAAGGAGGAAGGAGGAAGGAGGAGGAGGAGGAGGGAGAGGAAGGAGGAGGGAGAGGAAGGAGGAGGGGGAGAAAGAGGAGGGAGAGGAGGGGGAGAAAGAGGAGGAAGAGGAAGAGAGGGAGAAGGAGGAAGAGGAGGAGGAGGAAGAGGAGGAGGAAGAGGAAGGAGGAAGAAGAGGAGGAAGGGGAGGAAGAGGAAAAGGAAGGAGGAGGAAGGGGAAAAACAGATGAGTGAAAGATAAAGAAAAAATAATGAAGAAAACACATAAACAGATGAGTGGAACAGTGTTAACAGTGTTAACAGTGTTAACACTGTTAACACTGTTAACAGTGTTAACAGTGTTAACAGTGTTAATGACTCCACAGCTCCACCTGCTGGACAAACACACACTAACATTTACCTGCAAACTTTCAGAGCTACTAAAGACTCCAACACATGGATGAAAAAGGAAACCCACCATCTGAAACAAACAAACAAACAAATAAACAAACCCTTTAAAAACTCAATTATTTAAGGTTGTTTTAATGTTTAAATACTTTATTCTGACAGTTTTTAAAGGACTCATTCTATGCTTATTTATTAATATTATTGTTCTTCATTGTTATTGAATTCATTGTGTGTTGGTTCTATTTATAAAAACGTTCAGATTGTTTTGTTTCCAGTTGTTTTTTCACGGTAGAAAAATGACTGGAGGTGGAACAACACAGTTTACTTCTACTTCCTCATACATGTCCATGACGCGCTGATGAGGCGTCTGTGATTGGCTCAGGGTCGTTTACACCAGGACGACTGTGGCTAAATATGACGCCATATTATATCAGAAGTGTTTTTCATTTACATGCAGCCGACGCCGTCAGGGAGTGAATACGCACAAAGCTTCACAGTCCGTCCACAGTGGGACGTACTGAAGACGCACTGGGTCACGTCTGCGTCTAAACGGCAACAAACACGTTAACGTCTTTACGTTACATACACTTTCATTCATACACTGAGCAGGTAAAGCAACATGTGGGACAACCTGGATCCCACAGATGTTCCAGCTGCACTAGCATTAGCATTAGCACTAGCATTAGCATTAGCACTAGCATTAGCATCTGTAGTAAATGTACAGGAGTGGTTTCAGTTATTGACATTACAGACATACCATAGACAAACAGACAGGTGGACAATTACAGACGTCAAAAACAGAAAAGGACATGTGGGCGGGTCTATCAGTCCCACATGGAGGCCTAGCAGGACTATCCAATCGTATCTCTCCTAACATTGCGTCTTCGTATAAACAAGGATTTCCTCCTGAATACACTCGTCTAAATGTGGATGAAAAACTGAAGATGAGACGACACTTGAGTCTTCTGTTTTTATCGTCACCGTATAAATGTGTGAAGGAACACTCCCCCCTCCCCTCGGATTCTGTGTGTGTGTTTACCATCCGAGAGTAACATCCAGCTAGGTTTGGTGACGTCACTTGGACAAAAAAACAGTCTTTATTTCCACAGAGACATATGAAGTTTGATCCAACAGTTTTTTACAGTTTGTGCAGCAGCTACTGTGGCGTCTTCTCTTCTAGATGCTAATGCTAATGCTACTTCAGATTCACTGCAATGGGGGAGGGGCTTAACCCCACGTGGGTGACGCCAATGTCCTGGTGACGTGTAGTGGACAGACTTTTCCTAAGTGTCTGGTTTCTCTGTTGTTTTCTATGAATGATGGTAAATCCACCAGTGGAGGAAACACACCTGCAGCAAACACAGCATGTGTTGGTAACTGTGGGTGACCCATCGCCATGGTAACTATGGGTGACCCATCGCCATGGTAACTCTGGGTGACCCGTCGCCATGGTAACTCTGGGTGACCCGTCGCCATGGTAACTCTGGGTGACCCATCGCCATGGTAACTGTGGGTGACCCATCACCATGGTGACTCTGGGTGACCCATCACCATGGTAACTCTGGGTGACCCGTCACCATGGTAACTCTGGGTGACCCATCACCATGGTGACTCTGGGTGACCCATCACCATGGTGACTCTGGGTGACCCATCACCATGGTGACTCTGGGTGACCCATCACCATGGTAACTCTGGGTGACCCATCACCATG
The DNA here is from genome assembly GCA_020466265.1 of Siphamia tubifer. Classification (NCBI taxonomy): domain Eukaryota; kingdom Metazoa; phylum Chordata; class Actinopteri; order Kurtiformes; family Apogonidae; genus Siphamia; species Siphamia tubifer. Next base: position 4,060,909 of record CM035797.1, read on the forward strand.
GTAACTCTGGGTGACCCGTCACCATGGTGACTCTGGGTGACCCATCAGATTCCAAAAGGACAAAAGTGGAAAAATAGTTTTCAGTGGAATGACACCTTTAATGTGTCAGTGTTTTATTGTCCTGTATGTAAAGTGTTTTAAGTGTCATTAAAGGCACTATACAAATGTAATTATTATTATTATTATTATTATTATTATGTATAAAAGCAGTGTCCTCACTTACCCTTTGTACAGTATGTCAGAGTGATTGTCCATCAGGTAGGAACAGAAGGTGCCGAATGGTCCCAGATACTGGACTGGAATGTTCTCTGGTGCAAACACAATGCACTGAAAAAACCCCCCAAAAGAATAATAAAAATAACATAAATTAAATATTCAGCATGAGATAAAGTCAGGTGTGGAAGAAGGTGAAGGAACAGGTGAGTGGGAAAACTGACATTATGTTTCTTACATTAAAATAAATTGTATATTTACAGTATTTTCCACAATACAGAGATTAAAGCAAAAAAAAAAGTCATGTGACTGAACTTTTTACCAATAAGACATGTGATCATGTATCACCCCTGTACCCCTTCAAAAACCAATGTAACCATGGTCTGAATTATATTACCTTCATTGTTCACTTGGTTTGTTAGTTTAGGCTACAGCCTCAACCCAAATAAATAATAATAATAATAATAATAATAATAATAATTATTATTATTATTATTATAACAACAACAATAAGAACAATAATAATAATAATAATTATTATTATTATTATTATTATAATAACAACAACAACAATAATAATAAGAACAACAACAACAACAATAATAATAACAATAACAATAATAATAATAATAATAATAATAATAATAATAATAATAATAATAATAATAATAATTATTATTATTATTATTATTATTATTATTATAACAACAATAAGAACAACAACAATAATAATAATAATAATAGTTATTATTATTATTATTATTATTATTATTATTATTATTATTATTATTATTATTATAACAACAACAATAATAAGAAGAAGAACAACAACAACAACAATAATAATAATAATAACAATAACAATAATAATAATAATAATAATTATTATTATTATTATTATTATTATTATTATTATTATTATTATAACAACAACAATAATAAGAAGAAGAACAACAACAACAACAATAATAATAATAATAACAATAACAATAATAATAATAATAATAATAATAATAATTATTATTATTATTATTATTATTATTATTATTATAACAACAACAACAACAACAATAATAATAACAATAATAATAATAATAATAATAATAATAATAATAATAATAATAATAATAATAATAATAATAATAATAATAATAGTAATAATAATAATAATAATAATAATAATAATAGTAATAATAATAATAATAATAATAATAATAATAATAATAATAATAATAATAATAATGGGCAGATTTACAGTTTTTCAGTGGACTATGGTTCAGACTTTACAGGTGTAGGTGTAATTAGGAGGAGGAACCACCAGAGGGAGGTGATCAGCTGATCTGTCACTGTTAAGAAAGACTGTTCACAAAGAGTTTATGATTCAAGATAATTATCTATAGTATATATCTATAGTCTATAGTACTTTTGTTTTTGACGCGGTGATGGATTTACAACATACAACCGCCACTACTAAATGCATGTCGTGGAAACACTGAGTTGTCATTTATAGGTTATTATGTTTTTATTTTATTGGTTCGATCCATTGGAGATCAAACCAAACTGAATGTGGAAAATGAAGAACATGGATTTAAGAGTTAATGAAGATGTTAAATACATTTTATTTTGTCTATTTGTGACTTTTTTCCCCATTCAGGGAGTGTTGAAATGAAATGGTTTTAGTTCAAGGCTTTTCATTCAGAACTTGTGATTGGACTTTTCCTATCAGAACTGATCAATAATAGTTCAGCTGATGTGAACAAAGCTGTGGTTCTGTTCTTTCAGATGTGTGGGAAAACCCGTTTGCAGATGGAACTTCCTGTGTGGGTCTGTGCTTGGTTGTTTTCTCTCAGGCTGTGATGATGTGGAGCGTGACACCACAGAACACACACTCAGAAGCTTCTAGAACCCACAGCTGGGTCAGTAAATGTCAGTTTGGTTCAGCTCTGTTCTGTCGTACGCTGGGGTTTGGTGGGTTTTACATTCATCATGTGACACAGTTTGAACTACAGCTGCACTTTATACTGAACAACTACAGCACTATGGAGGTGTGGACAATAGTCACATGACACCATATATATATATATATATATATATATATATGAAGAGTTCATTTGCAAAAACAGATAACTCCATTTTTTGTTTTTTTCAGAAAATTGCATTTTTTACTCTACATTCCAGGCAATACTCATTGATTTGATATATTATTTATTCAATTTAGTGGCTCTTACCAAATGAAATAAATAATATATCAAATAAATCAGTATTATCTGTGGAATGTAGAGTAAAAAATGACATTTTGTGAAAAAAAAAAAGAAAAATGGAGTTATCTGTTTTTGCAAATGAACTCTTCATATATATATATATATATATATATATATATATATATATATATATATATATATATATAAAAAACTTATTAAAATCCACTTAAATTCTCACAATAAAAGAACAAGAAAACAAAGTCCCATTAAACTTTTTAAGTTGTCATATTTTTTTAATTTTGTAATTATTTCAGATGGAGTTTTTTTCCAAATTTATATTCATTCACTTGTTATGAATTAATACATTAATTATAAATTATATATATCATACAAATTATATTGATTGTCTATTTTATTAAACAACCTCGGGGTGATTTATTCTATAAATAAAATTGAATAAAATATGTCAAAGCATTCGAGGTAAATTAAACTAATCTGTTCCACTTACAAATATCAGTAACACTTTTTAATATCTACGCACGTTCTACCATGTATTAACCATTTGATACCCATGTGTAAATGTATATTAACCATTTATTTCCTATTATTTCTTAATGTTTATTAATGTATTATACACAATTAATCATAAAGCATTTGTTCACACGACTACAAATGGTTTGTTCACAAAAAACAAATACTTTAATAAATTATGTATGAATAAACCATTAACAAATACTTAATACACAGTAAAGTGTGTGTAGTTATTAAAAAGTGTTACCCAAATATCTTATTTAACCAAATGTTTGTTTGTTTTTTTTATTCTTTTGGTGTTCATGTGGAATTTATTCAATAAGACTTGATGAAAATATAACTTTGTAAATAGAAACATTTATGAATAATGTGTGTGAACTATGTATTTATTTATTTATTTTCCATCCTATCATCAGTCTAATGTTTTTCCTGGTGTGGTACGTGTTTGTTTGAAGCGTCACTGTGGACCGTGACCTCTATTGTTGACCTGTGACGTTCAGGTGTTTATTTAAACTGAAGCTGAATGAGTGGAAACAGAAAGAAGCTTTATCCTGCAGCGTTACAAAGGCCTCGCTGCGTCTACATGTACGAACACTGACGGTTAGTTATGCTCTAGACTCTGACTTCAGAAAAATAAAATAGGAAATATAGTTAAGAGTCTAACTGTACAACTGTCTGACATTAAAATGACCTTTACCTTAAAGCAGGTTATTGACATATTTAGTTAAATCAGACAATATCTTGTGCTTCATATTTAACATTAGATCTAACATGTGACATTTGGTCGTTGTGCGACATCACATAACGTCAGAGTGACGTCATACGTGGTCGAATATTGAAATGGACATATGTGAAAAACAGGAGCCAGGATTTCTGGGAATGTTTTTAAACCCTCTAAGGGATTGTTAATGAGCCATAAAATAAATGGTTAGTGAACACAGAACACTAGTTTATAAATAAGTTCTGAACATCCAGATCCAAACCTTGGCAGATTTAATGTGTTAGCGTTAGCGTTAGCACAGACTGGTGCTGCTATACTGAGATCCGAGTGATCCAGTTTAGTCTGAAATGGTTCTACGTTCCAACTTTTTCAATTTAATTTGATAAAAATGGTTGTTATGGTCGTACCAAGGTAATATTTGAAGTCATTTTCATGACTAAAGTCTAGTCATGGTCAGTTTTTGTTTGAAAAATGCTCCATGTCACTGAAATAAAATGAGGAAATTTGTGAAACTTCATAAGAATGATGAATTTCTTGACAAGATTTAGATGTTTGACCTGATGTTAGGTATGGGTCCAAGGTTTCCAAAAACCACTAGATACAAGTAGGCAGCACCCCCTAGTGGCAGGTATCCATGAAGTTAAAAATGGCTGTCGCTGAAAAGGGGGAAAAAAAGGTTGTATCCCACCTTAATTGAGTCTGAAATGGTTCTATGTTCCAACCTTTTCAATTTCATTTGATAAAATGGTCATTATGTTAGTATCAAGGTAATATTTGAAGGTCACTTCATTGACAAAAGTCTGGTCATGGTCACATTATGTTTGAAAAATGCTCCATAAAGTTCAAAACAGCCCTGATATTGACCAGATATTTCACATAACCTGAAAATACTAATATGCTATTGGCATAAAAACATTTTATTCAATAAAATGACAATAGTTGGACGATAGAACCATGTCAGACTAAAATAAGGAGGGATACAACCTTTTTTTTTTTTTATTTTCAGGGGCGGCCATTTTGAAATGTATGGATACCAACCACTAGGAGGAGCTGCCAACCTGTATGTAGTAATGTTTGAAAACCTTAGACCCACACCAAACACCAGGTCAAAAAGTTCACGATTTTCATGAACTCCCTCCAGATTAGATTAAATACAGACCAGGCAGACAACAGTAGTAATAACCTCCTGATGTAGTATCTAATCACCCCAGTGCATGATGGGAAATATCTAATTAAATAACAGAGTTACAACTGAAATTATTGTATACGTTTTTACTTTTATTTTAACAGTAGCTGTTGAAAAAAATAGAGTAAATGGAAAAATGAATATGTTCAAACACTTAACATGTTCTGGAACATTAGTTTCATTTACAATTGTTGCATTTACATCTAGACTGTAGATATAATTTGAACTTTTTTGTGGTATTTGTTACTGTTGATTAATCCATCTTCGGTAAAGTTCGATTTATTGTGAAATACAAAAAAGGTGAAAAGTGTTTCCAAGATCACAGTTACTTTACATCTGGTCACAGTGTCACAGGAAAAAAAACAAAAACAGAGCATCTTTGCTTTTCAGAGTCGACAATTCATTACTTAATGAACGTCTGCAGCTCAAATTTCTACTGGGTCTTAATAATTTAAAAAGATGCTCTCTTGAAATGCCTTTTCATTCAACATTTATATTCCAAACCCTAAAGGATAACATCTGTGTGAAGTCGAGCTGTACGATATTACAGAAAAACTGACATGGTAATTCCTTTTTTTTTAACCTAGCGATATATATTTGCGTTATAAAAATAAACACTGGGTGTGGTGCCCACGCACAGTCAAACAGAGTCACAGTCAATAGTGACATCCTTCCTGTAGCTGAAATAATTAAATAAAATTCATAATTATAAATAAATAAATACACGTAAAAAATAACAATTAAATAAAAAATAATTAAATTTAAAAAGACAAATTCATTAATCAATAAAAATATACAAATATACACACATTAAAAATAAAAAGATATATTTTTAATTAAAAAAAAATAGAGGAATAAATACATTTTATAAAAAGACAAATAAAATAAATACATTTTAACATTTTTAATTTAAGAAATTTTAAAAACTTAATATAAATACATTTTAAAAATAATTCATAAAATTCAATTAAAATAAACACAAATAATAAAATTAAAAATAAATAAAGGAATAAATACAAATTAAATAGACAAATAAATAAATACACATTAAAAAATAAAAGAGAATACATTTTAAAAAGACAAATAAAAATAAACGTATAAAAATAAAACCTTTAAAATGAATAAATACAAATACAAATATATTTTTTAAAATACAAATAAAATACAAAATAATTACAGGTCCCGAGATGTAAGTATTGCGCACGCGTACATTGCCACGTTGATGCTCAAACACTTTACTGTCCAGCTCTGGTGTGAAGCTAATTTATTGATCCTAAAATGTTTATTTTCTGTAAAACTCGCGATATTTGTGTGATTTGGACACTCCGGATGTTTGTTAATAGCTTTGTATCACTAATTAAACCCATTGTTCGACTTGAGAACAGATCTTGTATCACCTTTAGTGTTCAGCATTGATCACTAACGAACAAAATTATCTCATTAATCTCATTAATCTTAACAGTCGACTTGTTAAATGGACTTTGGACAGAAACGAGCTCAACCTGTGTCCCACTGCCTCTTGACCGATTCACTATATTTAGATAAGATTAGCAAGTGTAACACCAAACAATGGCTTTGACCCCTTTCGTGTCTATTCCACCCATTTTTAACAACTACACATAAACTAAAAATACCCACAGATTAAGTAAATATTGTTGTAGTAATATTCAGATGAAAACTACCCGGGGTAAAGGTTACGTAACACAACGCGTCGTGGTTAAATTCACGTAAATGACTTTGACCTTGTTGTTGGATATTCTACCGTTTAACAATTACACATAACGTAAAATACCTGTAGAGTAAATAAATATTCAATAAAAACCTGTGAAAGTATAGTAGCAATATTCAGATGACAACTACCCGGAGCACATTTTATGTAACACCACACGTTGACAGTCCTTAAAATTACGTAAATTACCAGAAAACCTTAATCTATTTAGAACTTATTTTACTGTGAATGTTCACTTACGGTATAATACGACATCCCAAGAGTGATGGAGATCATCCAGAAGTAGCTGGTTCGTTTAAAGTAGCTGCTTCCATCACTTTTAGCCATAGCTGCTGCTGTTGCTCTGCGTTGGTCTCACCGTCAAATGTGACCGGGTGGGAACAGACGAGGTCCAACATCACAGGAAAGGAGGGAGGAAAGACAACCACACGAAAACAGACCCTGGTCCTGGAGGAACACCATCCTGCATGTTTTAGATGTGTCCCTCTCTGAACCTGACGGTCATTATCATTCTTCTGCAGAGCTGATAAGAGGATGAGCCTTTGAATCAGGTGTGTTTGGAGAGAGAACATGCAGGATAGTGTGCCTATAGAGGACCAGGGTTGGGAAACACTGCAATGAAGGGAAAAAAAGAAAGTTTTATTTAACTACAAGGGACTTTATTATCTTATACAACCTGCATTTTCTTTAGTTTTTTTCGTTGCCAAATTAAAAACTCATTAAAAATAATCATCATCATTACAGCAGTTCATCCATGTACAATCACACAATCAAAACACATGCAGATGATTTATTGAAAAATAATTTTTAAAAAAAACAGCAGTGAAGTGTTTTCAGCCTATTTTCATTTATTAGGGCTGCACAATATTAGAAAAAACTGAGAATGTGATTTTACCCTGTGATAAAACTGAATATTGTGATATGAAAAAGTCCTCAGGAGTAAATAACAGCTGTGTGGTGTCAACACAAACTGTCAAACAGATTAGTGGTATCATCCTTCTTGTAGCCGAAATAAATACAATTAAACAAAATTAATAATAAAATAAATAAAAATGTAAAATAAGTGAATAAATAAATACGATGAATAATAAATGAATGGACAAAAATAAATGAATAAAAATATATACAAATAAATAAAATAATAATAAATAAAAATAATTACAGCACCTGTCATGTGACTATTGTGCATGCGTACATTGCGATGTCGATGTTCAAATATATTGTGCATCTCTTATATATCTACATACACACACATATATATATATATATATATATATATATATATATATATAAAACACAAACACCTCACAGAAAACACAGTGATGACAGCTAGCTTATTACCGTATTAGCTTCTACAACACACCGACGCTAAACAGCGTTAACTTATGCACAGATAAAGAACACACCATGCTAACATCTATCTGAACTGTACTGTGTTATTCATGTCCCCATGTGGCATTTACACACAGTAATGAACCAGGAATATATGAATAAAGAGAAAAAGAAGGAGAGATGGAGATCTGGACACGGTTACTTAGCAACAACATGGAGGTACGTTCATAACCATCATAACATCACTGGTGCGTTCAACAGCGTGGGATATTTGGAAACTTACAGAAAATTCATTGTTCCTGAATAAATATAATTAAACAAACAAACAAAGGATTAAACTGTGTGAGCTTTGTAACAGACATTAAAATAACTGGTGAATGTGTTTTATTAATGAGGGTGACGTACAATGTGGTCAGTATCCTACGGTGTGAAGAGAGAAGAGAGAAAGTCAAGTTGGGAGAGTGGAAGCTCCGGAAACATCCAAACAAAAACAGTAAGGTTTGGGACACATTCACTGAGAATTTTAAAGATGATGAGCGGCTCCCAGTGTTTTCTTTTTTCATGGAAACTGGGTTCAAATGTGTCTTTGGTTTAGATGCTGTGCACAAGAAATGACATCAGATTTTAACACGGAAATAAATGCCTGCCCCTTTCTCTCTCTCTTGTGTGTAAACAAGACCCCTGCAGGTCAGACAGTTGTGGTGGGCTAACAAAACAACAGTGACACACACACACACACAGCACAGCATCTGTGGAGGTATCAGCTGATGTGAGTGATAGCAGCAGCATTAGCTAGCCAACCTGAGTGATAGCAGCAGCATTAGCTAGCTAACCTGAGTGATAGCAGCAGCATTAGCTAGCTAACCTGAGTGATAGCAGCAGCATTAGCTAGCTAACCTGAGTGATAGCAGCAGCATTAGCTAGCTAACCTGAGTGATAGCAGCAACATTAGCTAGCTAACCTGAGTGATAGCAGCAGCATTAGCTAGCTAACCTGAGTGATAAGCAGCAGCATTAGCTAGCTAACCTGAGTGATAGCAGCAGCATTAGCTAGCTAACCTGAGTGATAGCAGCAGCATTAGCTAGCTAACCTGAGTGATAAGCAGCGCAGACAACCTGCATTAAGACAACACACACCCCAAAACATGATGTGGACAGTGGTGTTGGTGTTATTGACCGCTGCCTTAAACTTTTTGCACTTAATATAAAAAGTGAGGACGTGTGACAGACGTGTGGACAGTCCAGGTTTAGAGCCGTGGGTCCAGACCAAATGCAGACACATGTTCACCTACTGATGTTCACTTACATTTAACACAAAACTCTTTGCTAACGTTAGCCTTTGTTTTGTTGCAGTTAAATGTTGTTTGTGTCAGTGGACATTGTTACGTTGTTACTGAACTTTAATATCAGTTGCTCATTACTGGATATGTGTCTGTTTGTTTGTTTGTTTGTTTGTTTGTTTAGCCGTGTGCCTGTTGTTCCTCCGCTGACAATATAACTCATCGACTCAACTTAGACTTTATTGACGGATAAGTCGTCTTGAAAAAAGTTGAAGTGGTTAATGCTCTAGTATATATGAAACATAAATGAAGACTGCAGAGGTGGTGTTGTTTTTTTTTTTATTCCCATCACAGTTGAACTCTTCCCTTAAAGCGATAAACTCATCAGATAAACTCATGACTTGTTAAAGCGTGTAAATGTGGCGACAGAAAAAAGTGTTTTTCTACGAGTTGAGGATGAGACTGAACCACCGTGAGCGAACGCACGCACGCATCAGCTGCTGAAACACTTCATTGATAAAACTGGAACTGGTATAATAATCCTTTTACAATTATTATACTATATTATTACCTCCACCAATGAGGTTGTCTGTCTGTCTGTCTGTCTGTCACTCTGTCTGTCTGTCACTCTGTCTGTCTGTCTGTCCGTCCGTCCGTCCGTCCATCCGTCTGTCAGTCTGTCTGTCTGTCTGTCTGTCTGTCTGTTAGCAAGATAGCTCCAAAAGTTATGGACAGATCTAGATGAAACTTCCAGGGTTGGTTGGTAATAAGGAGATCTGGAAATGATTAGATTTGGGTGTTGATCCGGAACAGATCCTGGATTCTGGATCACTTTGAAATTGTATTCTCCATTTACGGCAATGTAAAATTTCTAAATGATCCAGAATCCAGGATCTGTTCCGGATCAACACCCAAATCTAATCATTTATTCCTCGTTACACTAAAAACACATCCTGAACATGTAATCAAAATTCATCTATAACTTATTGAATTACCTTCTAACTAACTAACAGACAAACTCTGCCAAAAACATAACCTCCTTGGTGGACCTCTTTATTCAAAGGGGGGGGGGGTCTGTCTTGACGGAGGTTTGTGCTCAGAGTGACTTTCTAGTTTTATTATTAATCACATTGGTTGGGAGAGATTATTGTGTGTGTGTGTGTGTGTGTGTGTGTGTGTGTGTGTGTGTGTGTGTTGTGTGTGTGTGTGTGCGTTTGTGTGTGTGTGTTTGTGTGTGTGTTTGTGTGTGTTTGTGTGTGTGTGTGTTTGTGTGTGTGTGTGTGTGTGTGCGTGCGTTTGTGTGTGTGTGTTTGTGTGTGTGTGTGTGAGTGTGTGTTTGTGTGTGTGTGTTTGTGTGTGTGTTTGTTTGTGTGTGTGGGTGTTTGTGTGTGTTTGTGTGTGTGTGTGTTTGTGTGTGTTTGTGTGTGTGTGTCCACAGAGACATATCATGCTATAACTCAATGCATACTATACATATCACTATGACATTACATGTTCATATACATACAGCTAATACCCATGAGATGAAATGATCCATTTGAGTAAAGGTCAAAGGTCAAGGTCACAATTAACTAAAAGGTCAAAACATTATGGGTTCTAACTATAGAACGGAGGGTCACAGAACTTTTAGATTGGTACAGTCTGGCATCATCTGTGCCATTTGACATGTGTTTGGTACCAAGTTATAAAACTCATTTCATTTGATCCACATGTTTTTATAGGTCTTAAAAAAAACCTTGTTTTTCACTTTCTAAAAAAATGACTCATACTTGTCTACATTGTACACTTCAGTAATGCAGCCACACGTTTCATTTACGCAGGGCGGCAGCTCTGGCATTGACCGATGACAATGATTGACATCTTATTTTAATCCTCAGGCTTTAGTCACCAAATACAATGTTAGTGAAACACGAGTGAATGAATACATGTGACGCACTCGGACAAACGTTTGCTTCGTCCAATCACAAAGCAAATCTGGACCCTCAGAGCCCTCCTCCACTCTGCTGTTGGACCCCAAAGCCAAACAGGAAGTGTAATATTTTGTTTTATTCTACTAAAACAAGGTTTTGCATCTTTTTTCCAAAGCGAGTTGTTGTTTTTCTCTCATTTAGTTGTTGGTTGAAAAGTGTTTCTGGTCTGTGCTGTGCAGCTAACATGTGTTAGCTTTGTTTAGAGCGATCAGCTGATAGTCCTGTGTCATTTAAACATGTTTAAACATGTTTCACACTTTTTCATGTTTACGGCAAAAACTGATTTAATTGATTGTTGTTTTAACTGTGTTTGGTGATGATAAGAATAGTTTATATGAGCTTTGAGCTGAGTTTATGACCTGTAGATATGCATCATTAGCATATTCCTAAATAATATGAATACCATTCAGTATATTTGTTGCTCAGAGGCACCTAGGAACAGGTTCATTTAAAGGAGTCATTCTGCTGAAAACCATTTTCCACTTTTGTCCTTTTGGAATCTGATGGCTCACCCAGCGTTACCATGGCGATGGCTCACCCAGCGTTACCATGGCGATGGCTCACCCAGTGTTACCATGGCGATGGCTCACCCAGCGTTACCATGGCGATGGCTCACCCAGCGTTACCATGGGGATGGCTCACCCAGCGTTACCATGGCGATGGCTCACCCAGCGTTACCATGGCGATGGCTCACCCAGCGTTACCATGGTGATGGCTCACCCAGCGTTACCATGGGGATGGCTCACCCAGCGTTACCATGGCGATGGCTCACCCAGCGTTACCATGGCGATGGCTCACCCAGCGTTACCATGGCGATGGCTCACCCAGCGTTACCATGGCGATGGCTCACCCAGCGTTACCATGGCGATGGCTCACCCAGCGTTACCATGGCGACGGCTCACCCAGCGTTACCATGGCGACGGCTCACCCAGCGTTACCATGGCGATGGCTCACCCAGCGTTACCATGGCGATGGCTCACCCAGCGTTACCATGGCGACGGCTCACCCAGCGTTACCATGGCGATGACTCACCCAGACTTACCAACTCATGCTCCTTTGACAGTGGTTCATCACCTCCACTGGCTGCAAAACAACAGGAACCAGGGACCCAGAAAAAGACGGTCCATCTGACGTCAGAGGGACTTTAGCGTCACCCACCTGGGGTTAAGCCCCTCCCCCATTGCAGCCAATCTGAAGTAGCATTAGCATCTACAAGAGCAGATGGTGCCACAGTAGCTGCTGCACAAACTGTAAAAAAAGTTGGATCAATCTAGGGATGGCGAAATTCATAAAAAATCTTGACCGACCACTGACCCTCATTAACCGGTCATTAGTCGGTCACAGAGAAAATAAAATACTTGTTTTGTTTGGCACATGGACATGTACACACACACACACACACATAGTTGCCACCAGTCACAGCAGCTGTACTGTTGTTATGTTAAAGCTCAGTTTAAACCATCACATAAAGAAAACGTTCGATGTCAAAGTAAATTATGCTGCTAAATATGGCGGCTGGTGCCAGAGGGGCGGAGCCTAGAGTTAGGGCTCCGGGCTCTCAACTGGACTCACCTGGGCTGTTGTCGCCAGGACGGGGCCAGAGCGAAACCCCAAAACGCGCCGGGCCGTGGGGGTCCTCATTATCGAGCCGT
>CM035797.1:4078714-4081214 GCA_020466265.1 Siphamia tubifer
CTTCACTAGATGACCTGAGTGATATAGATAGATAGATGACCAGTGCAGACATTAAAACAACACAGTCTTTTTTTCCAAACATGATGTGGACGGGTGTGGTTCGTCTTGTCGTCACTTAAACTTTTTCCACTTAATATAAAAGTGAGGACATGTGACAGACGTGTGGACAGTCCAGCTACATTGAACAGAAAACTCTTTGCTAACGTTAGCCTTGTTTGTTGTTGTTAAAATGTTGATGTTTGTTACGTTACAGTGAACTTTAACTTTTGTTCATCACGACCCGTCGACTCGACTTTAACTTTATTGACAGATAAGTTGACTTGAAAAAAAACCTGAAGTTATTAATTCCCTACTTTGTTGCGTTGCCATGTGGACGGGGCCTCTGACACACGCTGCTATTTGATTGGTTCAATTAAAGTCTGTTGTTACTGTCGTCCATTAAACAACTTCTTTTATCGTCATTAACTGACTGAATAAATCTGTTGTTTTCACTGTCCTGAAACAACAGCCCATGCAGTGTGTGTGTGTGTGTGTGTGTGTGTGTGTGTGTGTGTGTGTGTGTGTGTATAACATATTTCATAGATAATGAAAGTTTACTGCAGACCCAAACATCATAGATTGATTTGCACTCGTCAAGTAGCAGCAGAGAAAGTTAAATTCAGATTTTTTCATGTGGGTTTGGAGTTCAGACCATGTTTTTTCTCTGTGTTAGTGAAGTTGATACAAGAGTCGAAGCAGATTTTGACCAGATCACACATGGAAAAGCTACGGCTGCATTTCCTGCTGGCAGTCTGTACAGATGTAGATATATTTAATGGAGGGAAATGAACTGTATATAAACTAGTATTCACAGAATGTCTAATCTCCTGTTTCTATGACAACCTGTTCTTGAATTAGAGCCAATAATGTGATTTTGACCTTTCTGCTAAATGCGACCTTGACCTTTGACCTGTTGCAATATTGCTAATTTGGTTATATGTATATATGCATCAGTGTGTGTAATATTATGATAATATATTCAGTATTGATTAAGTTATAGCGTGAAATGTTTATGTTTGACACAGACAGTGTTACACAAGTTAATTTGGCCACACGTCACCTTTGACCTCCAGAGATCTTAAACTATTGGTCGTAGGTGATAACACCAATTATGAGAATTTTATAAATCTTCATTCTGCATCATTTGGTACCAAAGTACCAAAAAAGTTCTGTGACCCTCTGTTCTTCAGTTATAACCGATAATGTGATTTTGAACCTTTAGTTAATTGTGACCTTGACCTTTGACCTTTACTCAAATGGATCATTGCATCTGATGTGCATTAACTATATGTATATGTCCATGTCATTTCATGGTGTATTCATTGAGTTATAGCATGATATGTCTCTGCAGACACACACACACACTAGTGTTGTCAAAAAAATCGATTTTAGATACTAAATCGATATTGACCCTTGGTATCTAATTAGATACTAAGTTGCTGGAAAATCTATTTTCGTTTTTATGGCGCGTCGCCGCTTTTTTGTAGCAGGTAACATTAAGAATTGTAAACAGGCATCAACGCGGTCAGCTCTGGCACAGCCGTAATGCCGGCGTGTAAGTTAAAGTCTCTTTTTTTCTCCAGCTGCCTCTGACAGCACACGGGATGACGCCAGTGCGACCACAGACCTATACACTATTTCTATAGGTCTGTGATTGGACCATCCGATGTAACTTCGCTTTTAAAGGCCTCGATATAGTCGAACGTTTATGCGTGCGGGCGGCAGCCAGGCGGTAGCGCATAGTATCACGTTACCACCACGGAGGCCACCGTGAGCATGTCAGCCTATCATTTTTGACGTGTGCGCGCTGCTAGTCCCGCAAGGGGTCCGCGGTGGTCTCCGCGGTGGTCACATGATGCAATACGCTGCCGCCCGCGCACATAATCGCTCGACCATAAAGAGGCTTGCAGTTAGCACTGCAGAAGGGCTTGAACAAAATGATAGACCTACCTTAACTTGCCAAGAGATAGACAGTAGCTTTGAAAAACATGGCGGCTAGCATGGTGTTGTCAAGACGACTGGATATTGATTCTTTAACAGATGAACAGAACAGTTTTGAAAGAAGTTATTGGCATCTGTTCTCCTAACCAGGTATGATAAGAGCTTCTACTTCTATCATCCACGTTACATGCTGCTCTCATGTGATTGGTTGAAGTATTACATCATTCAAAATGGTTCCTCCAATCAGGGCCAATGATTTTGATTGACAGCCCCGCCTTAACAAAGACAAGCTAATGGTGAAGTGAGCAGCCATGAGAAGCATCCATAGATGTGGAGGGAGTCAGGTTAGAATCAAACATAACCAACAAAACAAGCCACACAACATGTAGCCTGTGACAGTAGAACATTTAAAGGCAGAGCTGTCAGCAGTCTGTGGAGGACACACAACTGTTCTGCTGGGATTTACTGGGTCAGAAGATAAACATGCACAATGACAACAACTGTGGTTCTGTTCCTTCTT
>CM035797.1:4083714-4111214 GCA_020466265.1 Siphamia tubifer
AGGGACGAGGTGAGCGACGAGGTGAGCGACGAGGTGAGGGACGAGGTGAGGGACGAGGTGAGGGACGAGGTGAGGGACGAGGTGAGCGACGAGGTGAGGGACGAGGTGAGGGACGAGGTGAGGGACGAGGTGAGGGACGAGGTGAGCGACGAGGTGAGGGACGAGGTGAGCGACGAGGTGAGCGACGAGGTGAGGGACGAGGTGAGCGACGAGGTGAGGGACGAGGTGAGGGACGAGGTGAGCGACGAGGTGAGCGACGAGGGACAATTCAGGCGACAGTGTCGGTGAACGATGCAAAGTGAGTGACGATAAAAGGTGTCACTGGTGATCCACTAGACAGCGATGCGAACTCTGTGCAGCCCCACCCATCAGTTCTATAAGAAGCAAATTCTGCTCCTGCAAGGCATTGTGGGTACACAGCTTGGCGAAGATTAGCTTTTGCAGCGCATCCAAAAAGTTGAGCAGAAGCAAACTTTATGCAAATGAAACCGTCAACTGTGAGCACATAGAGAGGTGAGTATCCAATAGTACGCAGGGGGCGGAGTCCACAACATTTCATTTGCATATTTCCCACCCCACAATGATGGCAGATGAAACATTGATAATTGTGGTGTCAGTTTTCCTTGTCTTTACGACATGTCGTTAGAATCATACAGCGACAAGGTCAGTCGACTATAGATGATGGTCAGTAGACTATAGATGATGGTCAGTAGATTATAGATTATGGTCAGTAGACTATAGATGATGGTCAGTAGGCTATAGATGATGGTCAGTAGGCTATAGATGATGGTCAGTAGATTATAGATTATGGTCAGTAGACTATAGATGATGGTCAGTAGGCTATAGATGATGGTCAGTAGGCTATAGATGATGGTCAGTAGATTATAGATTATGGTCAGTAGACTATAGATGATGGTCAGTAGACTATAGATGATGGTCAGTAGGCTATAGATGATGGTCAGTAGACTATAGATGATGGTCAGTAGACTATAGATGATGGTCAGTAGGCTATAGATGATGGTCAGTAGATTATAGATGATGGTCAGTAGACTATAGGTGATGGTCAGTAGACTATAGATGATGGTCAGTAGGCTATAGATGATGGTCAGTAGACTATAGATGATGGTCAGTAGGCTATAGATGATGGTCAGTAGACTATAGATGATGGTCATTAGGCTATAGATGATGGTCAGTAGGCTATAGATGATGGTCAGTAGGCTATAGATGATGGTCAGTAGACTATAGATGATGGTCAGTAGACTATAGGTGATGGTCAGTAGGCTATAGATGATGGTCAGTAGACTATAGATGACGGTCAGTAGACTATAGATGATGGTCAGTAGGCTATAGATGATGGTCAGTAGGCTATAGATGATGGTCAGTAGGCTATAGATGATGGTCAGTAGACTATAGATGATGGTCAGTAGGCTATAGATGATGGTCAGTAGACTATACATGACGGTCAGTGGACTATAGGTGATGGTCAGTAGGCTATAGTTGATGGTCAGTAGACTATAGATGATGGTCAGTAGGCTATAGATGATGGTCAGTAGACTATAGATGACGGTCAGTGGACTATAGGTGATGGTCAGTAGGCTATAGATGATGGTCAGTAGACTATAGATAACGGTCAGTAGACTATAGATGATGGTCAGTAGACTATAGATGACGGTCAGTAGACTATAGATGATGGTCAATATGCTATAGATGATGGTCAATATGCTATAGATGATGGTCAGTAGACTATAGATGATGGTCACTAGGCTATAGATGATGGTCAGTAGACTATAGATGATGGTCAGTAGGCTATAGGTGATGGTCAGTAGACTATAGATGATGGTCAGTAGACTATAGCTGATGGTCAGTAGACTATAGCTGATGGTCAGTAGACTATAGATGATGGTCAGTAGACTATAGCTGATGGTCAGTAGGCTATAGATGATGGTCAGTAGACTATAGATGACGGTCAGTAGACTATAGATGACGGTCAGTAGACTATAGATGATGGTCAGTAGACTATATATGATGGTCAGTAGGCTACAGATGATGGTCAGTAGGCCATAGATGATGGTCAGTAGGCTATAGATGATGGTCAGTAGACTATAGATGATGGTCAGTAGACTATAGATGATGGTCAGTAGGCTATAGATGATGGTCAGTAGACTATAGATGATGGTCAGTAAACGATAGATGACGGTCAGTAGACTATAGATGATGGTCAGTAAACGATAGATGATGGTCAGTAGACTATAGATGATGGTCAGTAAACTATAGATGATGGTCAGTAGGCTACAGATGATGGTCAGTAGGTTATAGATGATGGTCAGTAGACTATAGCTGATGGTCAGTAAACTATAGATGATGGTCAGTAGGCTATAGATGATGGTCAGTAGACTACAGATGATGGTCAGTAGGTTATAGATGATGGTCAGTAGACTATAGATGATGGTCAGTAGGCTATAGCTGATGGTCAGTAGACTATAGATGATGGTCAGTAGGCTATAGCTGATGGTCAGTAAACTATAGATGATGGTCAGTAGGCTATAGCTGATGGTCAGTAGACTATAGATGATGGTCATTTTGTGGCCACAGTTCCTCTGACCTCCACCAAACATTCATACACCAGTGACACTGGAGGCAGGAGGGTGACGTGTCTTTGCCAAGGACACAATAGACCAACTAGTACAGAATAAGATTTGAACCACCAACCCTACAGTTACTGGAGAACCTGCTCTACCAACTGGCCTATTTGAGCTCAGTTTTTATGCGTTCCAGGCACGTCAAACCCACATTTACCAGAATAAAATAAGTCCATGTTTAACTCTAGTCAATAATATTTTCACTGGGAGGCGATAAGGAGGCCCAGGCCAATATTGACCTTGGGCCCTGAGAAAATATGAGAGCGGCCCTGTCCTGGGGATGAATATAAAGTAGTTCAATCAGGAGAAACTCACACTGGAACGGAGAGAAAATGAAAAAGTTTGCAGGATATGTATATTGAATTTCCATGACCAACAGAAATGGACTTTGGGGGAAAGTCGATGCAGACAATAATAAGTAGGTTCCAGGCACAACAAACCCCGCCCCTTCAAATATGTTTCACCCATGTTAAGTAAAAAAGGTTTTTAACATAATCATTTTGTTCAATCTTGTTTGATTTTATTGATTATTTTTGTTTGATTTTGCTTAATTTTCTTTCATATTTCGGTCATTTTGTTCATTCATTTGTTTTCATTGAACACATTCCCATACACTGGGTGACCTTTAACCTCTACGTTTGTTTGGATACTTTAGGAAAATAAACTTTATTGACAACTGATAAAAATCTAGACTCTTGCTCCGACACTCCCACTGGCCTGGATTGGACTAGATTCACCTTAGCCCCGCCCACTAACTTTGATGGACAAGGTTGACAGATAAAATCAATTCATGATCCACTGCAACACAAGCACCAGGAAATAATTAATTAATTAGTCAAATGATAATAATGATATATATTTTAAACATCAAATGAATTGGTATTTCGAAAAATTAACAACACATTTAAATCAGTGTATCATTAGTTTTTTCAAAACAAAACCAAAACAAAGACAATGAAACAACAGTTTTTTTCTTCATTATTTGTTTCCAAAACCAAAATGAAAAAAATGGATAATGATGCGTTTCTTTAGTTTTGCGTTTAAATGAATAATAAAAAAAAAAAATGATGATGGCCATTTTCCATTTATCCAATTTTGACCTGAAGCAAATTGAGTAAACCAGAAATGACCTTTGACCCAAGGTTTTTTTTCTGGCAGCGCTGTTCTGAAAGCATGATATATTATTAATAAATAGCTCAATCCTCTGTATTACTTTAGCTAGCTAATCTGATGTTAGGTGATCCAGTTAGTGATGCTGCACGAGTCTATTGATTTTTGCGACCAATGACATTAGTTCAGGGAGTGGTTTATGTAAATTGTTCCATCACCATCCTAGAAAAAAAAATTCCTGTGACCCTCAGTGACAAAGATGTAAACCTACGTCCTATTTGGGGAAACTAACAGGGTCACCCTAAGACCTGAATATATGACCACAGAGAAGATTGGTGTCATATCATATCATAATGATCTTCAGTCCAGTGGACATGTTTGTATGGATGGTTGAGATTAATTTTCAGTTTACTCAATTTGCTTCAGGTTAAAATTGGATAAAATGAAAAACTGCCGTTATCAGTTTTTTCAATTAATCATTTAAACACAAAAGGGAAAACTGAAAAAAAAACAGGCATCATTATCCATTTTTTCATTTTGGTTTTGGAAACAAATAATGAAGACATGACATGTTTTTTCGCTGTCTTATCTTTGGTTTTATTTTGAAAAATAAATGAATGAATGATGCACAGATTGCTGAGAATGAAGCAGGTGTTTTGGTGGACTGATTAATTTATCTATTTAATTCCAATTTGAATCAATTGGTGACATATCTAATAAATTATTTAATGATGTTTTTATTTATTTAATTTTGGCACTTTTAGTCCTCCATGCTATTCAGTGTTTCCCACATATAGAGTAATTTGTGACGCAGAGCCACAGAATAAAAACCAAGCGCCACAAATAGATTGCAGAATTTTTTTTCCCCCAACGTGATTCTGTCATTTTCACTCACACACAGAAAACGAGTGAGAGAGAGAGATCAGTATTTCTGGACCACACACATGTACAGCTGTTGCTTAATTACACCTTCCACTGTTAAACAGAAACACGCACATGCGGCAGTGTTTTGAAAAGGTTAAACGTGTGGTTACAGTTCACAGGATGTTCCAGAAGCTTCCATATGCTACAGGTGTTCAATACATTTACCTGTAAAGGCTGGAATACGACCACACAGTGTTTACTAAAGCCTCTGTCAAGAGCTAAGTAGACTAGCATTGTGCTAATAGCACTAGCCTAGCACTGTGCTAATAGCACTAGCCTAGCACTGTGCTAGGGGGTTACTCTCCTAGTGCCACACACTGCCACTTGTTCTGTGGGAAACACTCCTACCAGTGATGTGTGGGCTGACCTGAAGTGAGCGGTTGTGGGTCATTTAAAGTATTTTTAATGATGGGGTTGTGGTCGGTCGGGTCATTTGTCATTGGTCAGTATCCTACGGTATGGAGGGAGAGAGAGGAAATAAAGTTAGGAAAGTGGAAGCTCCGGAAACATCCAAACACATTGGCTGAGATTTTTAAAGATGATGAGCAGCTTCCAGTGTTTTCGTTTCCATGGAAACCAGGTTCAAATGTGTCTTTGGGTGTTACAGGTTTAGATGCTGCGTAAGCGTTGATAACTTTTGAATGATGAAGCAGAACAAACATATTTATAAACATATTAACTTACAAACAATGACATGGAATTTAAACAGAAATAAATGCAGGTATGTGAGTAAGGTCAAAGGTCATGTAATGTCCAGGTATGTGAGTAAGGTCAAAGGTCATGTAATGTTCAGGTATGTGAGTAAGGTCAAAGGTCATGTAATGTTCAGGTATGTGAGTAAGGTCAAAGGTCATGTAATGTTCAGGTATGTGAGTAAGGTCAAAGGTCATGTAATGTTCAGGTATGTCAGTAAGGTCATGTAATGTTCAGGTATGTCAGTGAGGTCAAAGGTCATGTAATGTTCAGGTATGTCAGTGAGGTCAAAGGTCATGTAATGTTCAGGTATGTCAGTGAGGTCAAAGGTCATGTAATGTTCAGGTATGTCAGTGAGGTCAAAGGTCATGTAATGTTCAGGTATGTCAGTGAGGTCAAAGGTCATGTAATGTTCAGGTATGTCAGTAAAGTCATGTGATGTTCATAAAGACCATTGACTAATTTTTAAAAATGTGGGTCCAGAAGTGGGTCGGGTCTGAGTTGTGGGCGGGTTAGTTAAAAATTCAGTTGGTAGGGGGTGGTTTATGCATCGACCTACTGCTGTCGCAGTGTTCTGTTTTTAGCCACATCATCACTAAATAAAAGTGTTCCAGTCCAGTGTGTTGCACATATTGTGATTCTTTCTGTTAATGGAGTAAAAGTGGAAATATTTCCCAGGAGTGTTTTTGTGCTGAAGTGCTGCTGAGCCATAACTGCTGCTTCTGCTGAAGACACTGATCATGTTTAAGTGTGAAACTGACACTTCCTGTCTGAGCCAACAACAACATGAGGGACCGTGACAATTCTGTCCTTCATTTCCTCTTCCTCCTCTCATTACCTCATACACTTTTACTCTTCATCATCTATTCTTCTTCTTCTTTTTGCCCCAGTTTGTGGTAGTTCCTCAGATTTGCCCTGTTCCTTATGTTTCCAGCTCAGGTTTTGAACAGATGACAGAACTTCCCTCCTCCTCCTCCTCCTCCTCCTCCTCCTCCTCCTCCTCCTCCTCCTCCTCCTCCTCCTCCTCCTCCTCCTCCTCCTCCTCCCCCTCCCCCTCCCCCTCCCCTTCCTCCTCCTCCTCCTCCTCCTCCTCCCCCTCCCCCTCCCCCTCCCCCTCCCCCTCCCCCTCCCCCTCCTCCTCCTCCTCTTCCTCCTCCTCCTCCTCCTCCTCCGCCCCCTCCTCCTCCTCCTCCTCCTCCTCCTCCTCCTCCTCCTCCTCATGTCTGCCACTTCCTCCTGGTCCACATCTATAAATATCCGGAGCATCCCAGGCTTCCCTGTGCTGGTGAATGTGCCGTCATCACTTCACTGCATGTGTTTTTCCCTCAGGCCTCAGTGTTTTTCTGTCACCAAACACTTTTTCCTTCAGTCGGTCAAAACTCCCAGTGCTGCATCAATCACACGCTGCGTCACATGGTTGAAGGGAAAACTCTAGAATTAATGAACTCTCTCTGGAAACTTTATTCTACTCTAAAAATATACACAGTTGTGAAAATAGGGTTTAAAAATACACACAAATGTTAAGATGTTTAAAAAGAGACATTAAAAAGTCACACATATGTGAAATTGTATTTAAAAACAAATGTAAATATATAGCTTCATGAATATGTGTCAGTTTTTGTTTTGTTTTCTCTGATTGTCTTCATTGTCACTTTGATTTAAAAGAAGTGACGATAACACTTTACATTATAGATCGTTAATAAGGTGGTAATTCTGTGGTAATATCGATGTAATTTCATGGTAACAATGCCTTTATAACTGCTTATTACAAGTAACACATCACTAACTAGTATTCAGAGAATGTCTAATCTCATCCCTATTTTGTACCAATCGCTAGTTTCTATGACAACCTGTTCTTGAATTAGAGCCAATAATGTGACTTTGACCTTTCTGCTAAATGTGACCTTGGTCTTTGACCTTTTGCAATATTGTTAATATCGTTATATGTATATATACATCAGTGTGTGTAATATTATGATAATATATCCAGTATTGATTAAGTTATAGTGTGATATGTCTATGTTTGACACAAACAGTGTTATACAAGTTAATTTTGTCACATGTCACCTTTGACCTTCAGAGATCTCAAAATCTATTGGTCATGTGTGATAATACCATATATATTGTAATAATAATAATTGTAGAAATCTTAATTCCACATCATTTGGTACCAATCTGAAAGTTCTGTGACTCTGTGTTCTTGAGTTATAACCCATAATGTGAGTTTGACCTTTTAGTTAATTGTGACCTTGACCTTTGACCTTAACTCAAATGGACCATTGCATCTTATGTGCATTAGCTATATGTATATGTCCATGTAATTTCATGGTGATATCTGAAGTATTCATTGAGTTATAGCATGATATGTCTCTGTGCACACACACACACACACACACACAATAATCTTTCCAAACCAATGTAGTAATGTTGATGTGATTTCATGGTTATAATGTCTTTATAAAAAGCCGATTACAAGTAACAGATTGTTAACTAGCAAAACAGTGCAGTAGTGTGATGAAACAAACACAAATGTGTTTTGTTCATTTGTCAGTGTAATGTAGTTTCAGTGCGTTAAAGATCACATTTCTTTGCTTTTTAAAAACGATACATGATGAAAATCCACAAAACAGAAACGACTACAGCTGCTGACGGCATGGAGAACTCTGTCACAAATAAAGTTGTTGGATCTATTTATAGCGATGACGTAATAGTTCTGGAAGGGTTGTCTCATTTCATGGGGAATATTTCAACACTTAGTGCCAAGTGCAAGGGTGGGGGGGGGGGTTCTAAATGGGTTAGTAGGATATAGTGTGGGATAGGCCAGTGCTAGTGTCACTCACACTAGTGTATGAATGTTCAGTGGTGGTCAGAGGAACTGGAGGCACAAAATGGCTGCCAGTCTGTACCAGGACGACTGTGGATACAAATATAGTTTACCACCACCAGAGGGAGCATGTGAGAGTGAATGAATAATGGGTCACTAATATGAAATGCTTTGAGTGGCCAATCCATTATTATTAAAATTATAATTATTAATCAATAATAATAATTATTATTATAATTATTATATATAGTAGGGGATATGTTTAGTGGGGTGGTAAGGGTAGGGTTGTAGCAGTAGGGTGGTAGGGTGGCAGGGGTAGGTGTTAGTAGGGTGGTAGGGGTTGAGGTTGGTGTTGGTAGGAGTTGGTAGGATGGTAGGGGTTGAGGTTAGTAGGGTGGTAAGGGTAGGGTGGTAGGGTTTGGGGTTGGTAGGGTGGTAGGAGTTGGTAGGATGGTAGGGGTTAAGGTTAGTAGGGTGGTAGTGGTAGATGTTGGTAGGGTGGTAAGGATTGAGGTTAGTAGGATGGTAGGGTTTCAGTGGCAGGGGTAGGTCTTAGTAGGGTGGTAGGGGTTGAGGTTAGAAGGGTGGTAAGGGTAGGGTGGTAGGAGTTGGTAGGGTGGCGGGGTAGGTGTTAGTAGGGTGGTAGGGGTTGAGGTTGGTGTTGGTAGGAGTTGGTAGGATGGTAGGGGTTGAGGTTAGTAGGGTGGTAAGGGTAGGGTGGTAGGGTTTGGGGTTGGTAGGGTGGTAGGAGTTGGTAGGATGGTAGGGGTTAAGGTTAGTAGGGTGGTAGTGGTAGATGTTGGTAGGGTGGTAAGGATTGAGGTTAGTAGGATGGTAGGGTTTCAGTGGCAGGGGTAGGTCTTAGTAGGGTGGTAGGGGTTGAGGTTAGAAGGGTGGTAAGGGTAGGGTGGTAGGAGTTGGTAGGGTGGTAGGGGTTGAGGTTAGTAGGGTGGTAAGGGTAGGGTGGTAGGAGTTGGTAGGGTGGCGGGGTAGGTGTTAGTAGGGTGGCAGGGGTTGAGGTTAGTAGGATGGTAGGGGTTCAGTGGCAGGGGTAGGTGTTGGTAGGGGGTAGGGTTTGGGGTTGGTAGGGTGGTAGGGGTTGAGGTTAGTAGGATGGTAGGGGTTCAGTGGCAGGGGTAGGTGTTAGTAGAGGGGTAGGATTTGGGGTTGGAAGTTGGTAGGGAGGTAGGGGTTAGTAGTGTGGTAGGGTACAGTACAGTACAGTAAAAATGACGCCTTGTGCAAACCCCCCCCCCAATGTGAACAACTGTAAACGTGTGTAAAGCACCAGATGCATGTTTGTTCCACACCATCAAACATGCTGTACATTTATTCATTATTTATGGAGGATTCCGATTAGCCAACACACAAATGTCAGGCTAGTCCTCCTGGGGGGGTCTTAATGTGCGCTGATGATAACACGCGTCCTTTCCTGTCCAGGCCTTTGTAATCTCTCGGTGACATTTAGCCAGCGGTTGCCAGGGGAGACGCCGCTGCTTAGAAACCAACTGATTCATCACCTGGACATTTCCATTAGTCTAATTGTTTGTTATCGAAGTCGTCTTCGCTGGTTCAGGGTCTGTTGACCAACGCAAAATGTGTTTTCAATAACGCCAAAGCAAACATGTCACTGCAGCAGCTTCTGCAGCGTTCCTCTGATTGATGTCCACGCTACATGGATTCACATTCGTGGGATTTTTCCACTTCTGAGCTGAGAGCAGCGTCACGGCTTCGGAATTTTCCTTCCCAGATCTGTGTGTGTGTGTGTGTGTGTGTGTGTGTGTGTGTAGTGGTTGTTTATTAGTGTATTTGTGTGTGTGTGTGTGTGTGTGTGTGTAGTGGTTGAATATTAATGTGTGTAGTTGTTGTGTATTAGTGTATTGGTGTGTGTGTTAGCTGACAGTATGTGAGAAAAAGACATTAATTTAGCAGATTCTACAAAATAAAAGCTGTTTCATATATATTTGCATTGACTTTTAATTTGTCAGTATTCTTATGGGGACATGGTTTATGGGGACATGGTTTATGGGGACAGGTCAGGGGCCCATAAACCCTGTAAGTCCAGGCCTGCCTTACAGATACAGATATTATACCAATGGGGGGTGGGGGGTGAACCATAAATCTGCTTTAGTTTCATAGAAAATAAATTACAATTCTCCTTTAGTTTGTCGTCGTGTCATGTGACCTTTTCAAACTAAAACTTTTCTGCGTCTTGTTTCCTCCACCCTCCTCTTTATTAAAACTCTAGAATCCAACTCATTTATCATCTGCTGTTCCTGCTGCCCTCATGAAACACTAATATATTTCTGCATATTCTGACTGACTATATATTACTGCCTCAAATTCAGCATAAAATATATATGTATATAATATAATGAAAAATATAATGTGTCAATACATTATAATATAGTAAAAAATACATAAGGAATTACTGCTTTCCATATATGACAATATATATTTAGTAATACACTTAATATATGGATGGACGCATACATACATACATATATATATATATATATATATATATATATATATATATATATATATATATATATGTGTGTGTGTGTGTGTGTGTGTGTGTGTGTGTGTGTGTGTGTGTATGTGTGTGTGTGTGTGTGTGTGTGTGTGTACTGTATATGTGTGTATGTATATGTTTATGTGTGTGTGTGTGTGTGTGTGTACTGTATGTGTGTGTATGTATATGTTTATGTGTGTGTGTGTGTGTGTGTGTGTGTGTGTGTGTGTGTGTGGATGTGTGTGTGTGTGTGTGTGTGTGTGTGTGTGTGTGTAGTTATGTATTCATACACTTCACTTCAAAAAATTTCAGCTTTTATCTTCAGTTCAATATATTTTTTATATTTCTCAATATATGATCAATTATATATTACAGTATAATAATATATGCACTATTGTTCCATATAAGTGAATATATTTTTGAATATAATGCCTTATACTGTTCAGTTTATTGGCATATATTTATGTTTCATCAGGGTAGATGTATATTTTAAAGTTTGACAGAGACGGCCAGAGCAGAGGAAATAAAAGTGAATTATTTTTCCAGATCTTCTTTTTCCTCCTCCTGCTGCTGAGGCTCATGGGAGATTTAGCATCAAAAACAATATGAGCTGCTCATTTGGAAACTTGTGATTTACAAGGAGCTTTGAGGGCAGATTGTGTGTGTGTGCCTCATGGGGACGTATCATCAGCTGTGACACTGTGACAGTAAGAAAGTGCAGAATAATTAACTGGATCTACTGGAAAAAAATTAAGGACAGATGCAGAGAAGAGCTAAGCTGATTAACTTCACATAAACTCCACAAAAACTAGCTCTGAAAGTCGTCTGGTTTGAACTGAATATTTCTGTTTCTGGGTGTTTGTGGAAGTAAAGTCAAAATTTCAAGTCATTAAGCACAACCAGAATGAATCCATATGTAAGAAACACTGTGAGAAAATTAAAGTCCATTAAGTTCACCTTAGAGTCCAGAAAATACAGTATCTTAATATTCTAATACTGTGGGACCTGGTGCCTCCAAGACATCTGGTGCCCTAGGCGACCGCCTAGTCTGGGTGCGGGCAGTAGATGAACGCTGCTGGTGCGGGCAGTAGATGAACGCTGCTGGTGCGGGCAGTAAGTGAACACTGCTGGTGCGGGCAGTAGGTGAACACTGCTGGTGCGGGCAGTAGATGAACACTGCTGGTGCGGGCAGTAAGTGAACACTGCTGGTGCGGGCAGTAGATGAACACTGCTGGTGCGGGCAGTAGGTGAACACTGCTGGTGCGGGCAGTAGGTGAACACTGCTGGTGCGGGCAGTAGATGAACACTGCTGGTGCGGGCAGTAGGTGAACACTGCTGGTGCGGGCAGTAGGTGAACACTGCTGGTGCGGGCAGTAGGTGAACACTGCTGGTGCGGGCAGTAGGTGAACACTGCTGGTGCGGGCAGTAGGTGAACACTGCTGGTGCGGGCAGTAGATGAACACTGCTGGTGCGGGCAGTAGGTGAACACTGCTGGTGCGGGCAGTAGGTGAACACTGCTGGTGCGGGCAGTAGGTGAACACTGCTGGTGCGGGCAGTAGGTGAACACTGCTGGTGCGGGCAGTAGGTGAACACTGCTGGTGCGGGCAGTAGGTGAACACTGCTGGTGCGGGCAGTAGGTGAACACTGCTGGTGCGGGCAGTAGGTGAACACTGCTGGTGCGGGCAGTAAGTGAACACTGCTGGTGCGGGCAGTAGATGAACACTGCTGGTGCGGGCAGTAGGTGAACACTGCTGGTGCGGGCAGTAGGTGAACACTGCTGGTGCGGGCAGTAGGTGAACACTGCTGGTGCGGGCAGTAGGTGAACACTTCCAGCTCTTATTAATGCACAGTCTTTATCTGCAGGTGCAGGAGTTCAGTTCAGCTCCAACACAGCTCCACTCACTTAGCAGATGGTGTTTGACCTTCACTCCCCTCACCAGGGAAATAGAAAATAACAAGGAGGTTTAGGACGTCCACAGCAGTGAGACGTACCTCTTAGGTCCAGCTGGACATGTTCCAGTCTCACCTTTGACCTTTGGCCAAGTGTTGGCAGTTGTTTTTCCTTCCTTTTCACCTTAGATGTTCACAGCTTTGACAGTTAACACAGTGGGGTGGGGCGAGGTGGGGTGGGGGCACTCAAAAGGATGACATTTTGTCTGGTTGATTGTGTCGGCAAGATGTTCAGACGTGGCAGTTACTGGGATACGAGTGTGGAACTAAAAAGACGAGTGAAGAAAAGGAGAGTTAAAGATATGACACGTGAAGAGAAACTACTGTCCCCACAAGGTCACATATAAGAAGAAGAAGAAGAAGAAGAAAAATAAGAATAAGAATAAATGCACAGAAAATATTTGTACTTTATAGTCCTTACATTTATATTAATATTTGTACTTTATAGTCCTATACTTAAAATCAGTTTAGCTATTTTTTATATGATTGCGAGTACATACATATAGTTGACATTAAAATCACACCATTTGGACGAACATTGAGAAATGTGGATTTTCCCATTTTGAGCCAAACTGTGTTAACATGAAAGTGATGAGGGCAGGTCTTTATCACTGACACAAAACTCTATTTTCAGACTAACTCTTCTAAAGTTCTAAACAACATCACACATATGTGGTTGTAAGTAGAGGGTCCCTGAAGACAAACCCAAGTGTCCTCAGGTCTTCATGTCCTCAGATAGTGTGTCCACAGTTACTGACGTTCCATTTCATTCTTTTTTGAAAACAACAACCTGTTAGTAGGCTAAGCTTTACTGTTGCATACAGCTTCATTTACATTTATAATGAAATACTGGACTATGTTTTTAAAAAGAATGCAACGAAATCGTGATTTTTTTATGTGAACTGTATGTATGTACTCCCAATCATCTAAAAAATGAGATAAACAAATCTTTCTCTGGATAATCCATTTAAGGTTGGGAAAGGGTTAATTTGGAAACAGTCAGGTATGTGTGATTGGATAAAAAGCTGCTGCTGTGATTCCATTAGCGCTTGAGCTAAAGGAGAGGAGACTCACGGACAGAGGATAAATAGTTGATTTAATTCTGCAGTTTAATGTGATTGATTATTGAAGCTGTGGTGCAGGCCTGCAGCTCTGACAGCTTAAGTGTCCTCAGGTGAGCTCTTCATTGTTAAGAGGAATCAGATAACTGAACTCACACTTCAACTAATCCACTCACTGTGTGTTTCCACCAGTCTAACACCTGACACCAGGAAAAAGAAAACGTGGCTCATTCCATGTTTGATCATCCAGACCCTCCCACATGAACCCTCTCAGAAAATTCTCCAGACATTCCTATAGGTTCAAATTCAATAAAAACCAGTTTTAGACACAGACCTGTAATAGTTTGGAAGTAAAGTTCTTCTAAAATGTGGGGTATTAGCCTAGTCACGCTAGCCCCTCCTAGCGGCAGCAAATTTAATGTCTTCCCATAGTACGCTCAATGTAACTTTTGTCTCGATGTCCCTGAAACTGGTCGACCAATCACAGTCAAGTATAGAGTCAGAGGGCACTGACACTGCAACGATTGGTAGAGAAACAAGCGTAAACAACCATAGAACAAAAACAACAGGTGTAGATTTACTTTTATCACAGATGAGTGAAGAATGTGAGAAAACGTCAACAATCTTTAAATTCTTTTTACAGAAGCGACAACAGTCGTTCAGCTCCATAATCCACCATTTTGTTTAGTCATTCCTAACTTTCTTCAGACTCCTCCGTCAACTTTCCGGCGCTCTAACTACGTCATCCTAAAGATTACACTGATTGGTTGTAGTACCGTCCTATTGCATACAGAGGATTTGAAAGACAACCTTTTAGCCCCGCCTCCCCTGACTGTGAAGCACCACTAGACCCATACATGGAATGAATAGAGATAGCACTGCTAGGATAGTATTTTTTTTTAATTTTGACAAATTTGAGCTTCCACTGCTCCTCTATCATGTGACCTCTGACCTACATATTAGATTTTGGGTCTCCATGGAGAACTTTTCCTTTCGAACCACAGTCTATAGTCACATTACAAACATCGACCGTGGTTGATCCACAATATGAAAAGCCAAAAGCTGCAAAAATGACAATAACTTTGAATTAAACAGATCATAAAATTTAACGAATTGAAGCTTTAAACTGTTTTTGTGACTATTACTGATCCCTCTCTTTGACATTCTACTGTTGTTTTATTTGTATCTTGATAGAAATGAGACATAAAACACATTTTCTTATGTTGGGTTTTACTTTTTTTTTTAAGGCTATGGTTCACCATGTGTATTTGTATTTGTGGTTCCAGTCTGTGTTTGTGTTTGTGGTTCCAGTCTGTGTTTGTGTTTGTGGTTCCAGTCTGTGTTTGTGTTTGTGGTTCCAGTCTGTGTTTGTATTTGTGGTTCCAGTCTGTGTTTGTGTTTGTGGTTCCAGCCTTGTCTTCCACCCAGCAGGTCAGAACACAGCGTGGCTTCTGTCACATTCAGTCGAGTGGGAAGGAAGCCAGAGAAGCTGAGTGACATGAAGGCAGACTGAGCTTCCCTGGAGATACGACTGTCTGCAGTCAGCTGATCAGCTGAGGGCATAAGACCAAAGAAAACACCAGGGGGGTGGGGGGTGGGGGGGTTGTTTAGGATGAATGGTAGTTATTTCATGAAGGTGGTATACTAATAAAAATAGCCTGCTGTTGGCCTGAAGCCCTTGTGTCCACTATTGACAAATGACAAAAGCATGTGTAACTAGTTTTTTCACAGGATGCTTAAACTGGCCATTATTTTGTGCCCTCTCAAAATTGTATGACAACCCATTCTTGAATTTGAGCCAATAACGTGATTTTGACCTTTGATACATGCATCAGTGTGTGTAATATTATGATAACATATCCAGTATTGATTAAGTTATAGCGTGATATGTCTATGTTTGACACACACACACACAGTGTTACACAAGTTAATTTGGACACATGTCACCTTTGACCTCCAGAGATCTGAAAAACTATTGGTTGTAGGTGATAACACCTATTATGAGAATTGTGGTAATCTTCATTCCGCATCGTTTGGTAACCCATAATGTGACCGTGACCTTTGAGTTGTGCAGGTGTTAGGTGTTCCACAGTCAAACAGGACAAGGACACTGCAGGCACAGATTTATTGAATCATTTATATATGTGTGTATATATATATATATATATATATATATATATATATATATATATATATATATATATATATATACACATTAATATTTTTGCATTTTACAAAAGGGGAAATGTGGGAAATTTGTTCCTTATGAAATGACGCTTTACTCCAACATCCACTGTTTTTATTTCACTTTTTTTCGGTTCGGTCCTCACATAACGATCCACCAAACTTTCCAGGGATAACAGAAGGTGAACACACATGGGATTATGTTTCTGTCATTTAACCTAGAAATACTTGAATCTGTAAAAATGTCACAGTCTGACCACATCTGTGCATCGAAGAAAGAAAGAAGGAATCGTCTGAGGTTCAGATAAGGAATTCAGCCGATAGTGGAATACCTGACATCTGTTTAAGAGGTGAAGGCCACTCACCTGGGTTCAGAGTTCTGTCCAGTCTGTTAAATTAACCCAGAGGGCACCAGTGTGGGCTCAGAGTTCTGTACAAACACAATAGAGGCATGTCAGTCTGGGATCTGGACCTGGAACCCTCATGCTGACATTTGTCACCACCGTTGTGCACATTGTTCATCCTGACAAATGTCAAAGTCGATTGTGACAGAGATTTTCCATTTTTACACCTTCAGTTTGTTCACCGGCGTGGTGGACATGCCCTGAGGCACGAGCAAGAACTGGAACGACACACACCTTATGGTTTATACATTCACCCTAAACCCTACCACCGTAACAACACTGACGAGATGAGGACAGATGTCCAGGAGGACGTCCAGAGGTTTAACCCTTAGACGGCAGATCAGTCAGCTGATTGAACCTCTCATCTCTCGTCTCGTCATCTGAACCCACTTTATCCTCACTAGGGTCACAGGGGTCACTGGGGGTCTAATCCAGCTACAGTGGGTGAAGGCGGGGTCAGAGGTCACCCTGTATGAGTCTCCAGTTCATCTCAGGACTGAACATATATAGACAAACAATCACTGTCACATTCACACCTATGGACAATTTAGATTAACCAGTTAACCAGTTAACCAGTTAACCAGTTAACCAGTTAACCTATCAGTGCATGTGTTTGGATGGTGGGAGGAAACTGGAGTACCTGGAGAAAACTCATACAGACACGAGGAGAACATGTAAACTCCACACAGAAAGGTCTGGTGTAGATCCACACAATAAGACATGACATGTTGACCTGAACTGTTCTGTTCTGCCTTTGTCAGTTACATTTTCATAGTAGATCCTGATGAAGTTGGAAACGGCCTTGTATGCAGTGATGCTCTTTTTCTACGACAAAAACAAACAAGATTGTCAGAGACGTCGAACCTTCGCCCAGGCTGACAGGGTGTCAGCGAGTGAGTGGATCTAACCTCTATAATCTGAACCACTCACTCTGAAAACATTCCTCTAGTTCTGGAAATCTGCTGGTTACCTTCAATTATTTGGAAAATATTGAGCAAATCCCAATTTTCCATAGTGGCAGCTTTCTTCAGGATCTGATCCAGAAGAACGCTTCTTTGGTGGTTTACATATATCCATAGTCTAGTAAAGTAGCTCGTCTCCAGACTATGAATTCATATCATAGTTGAGGTTGACAGGCTACCTATGTCCACCCTCTAAGGCTGTGGTTTTTAATAATAATAATAATAGATTGATTAGATTTATTTAGTGCTTTTCAAGGCACCCAAAGCGCTTCACATTAGTGTTCCATTATTCATTCACTCTCACATGCTCCCTCTGGTGGTGGTAAACTACATATTTAGTCACAGTTGCCCTGGGGTAGACTGACAGAAGCGTGGCTGCCATTTCTTGCCTACGGCCCCTTTGACCACCACCGAACATTCATACTCATTCATACACCAGTGTGAGTGACACTGGAGTCAAGGAGGATGAAGTGCCTTGCCCAAGGACACAACAGACTGACTAGGACAGAGTGGGAATCAAACCGCCAACCCTTTTGGTTAATGGACGACCTGCTCTACCAGCTGAGCCATGGCTGCCCCATGTTAAATGTTAAATGTTCATTGTACAAGACATGAATTTTGGAAAATGTGTCCATTGGAAGTAAATGGGAAAATCTGGATTTTTGATCCTTTTTGGATCTGGGATCCTTTTTTGGTTTTTATCTGGGACATTCTACAGATTTAATGGGAACTTACTTGAGTTAATACTGATCTGCAGAAATTATTTTAACCCTTGTGTGGTGCTCCGGGTCAAAGTGACCAAGTGTTCCACAACTGTATGGTGCCATTGCTTACTATTGAAAACAGTAAGATATCCTTGGGGGGTGGGGTGATGAGTCTTTGGAACTGAGCTCTGGAATGTGGGTCTTTAAGACCCAATCGTAGGACAGGACCTTGTATAGAGATCCACACAACAAGATCCACCCACAACTTTTTGTGCAATCCCGCTGACAGACAAACAGAAATAAATAAAATACTGGTGTCAAATTTAATGACATGATCGAATTTCCTAAATTCAACATGATATTTTTGCTGGTTTTCATGACTGTATAATCTATATTTGTATATTTGCTCTTCGATGCCTTAAAAACAAGCCATGGTTTCGCTCAATGTAACTTTTGTCTAGATTTCCCTGAAACTGGTCGACCAATTACAGTGAAATATAGAGTCAAAGGGCGGGTCTAACAAAGTGGCGTTGTGTCAATTGGGAGAGAAACAAGCGTAAACAACCATAGCAGAAGAACAACAACAGGTGTAGATTTCCTTTTATCACAGATGAGTGAAGAATGTGAGAAAACATTTTGTTTAGTCATTCCTAACTTTCTCCAGACTCCTCCGTCAACTTTCAGGCGCTCTAACTACGTCATCCTAAAGATTACACTGATTGGTTGTAGTACCGTTTTATTGCATACAGAGGATTTGAAAAACAACCTTTTAGCCCCGCCTCCTCTGACTATGAAGCACCACTAGACCCATACATGGAATCAGGGTGCGCTATATAAAAAAAACAGAGGTTGGGGGGTCAGCATGCGAGGGCCAGGTATGCTGGTGCACCGGGACCAGGGTTCAGTTCTGTCTCTGGCCAGCATCAGGTCAAAATGAGCGCATGAGACTAATCCCTGGATGGGCCACGTTTGAAGGGGGGTATCAGGGGTTGAGCCAGTGGGAGCCGGGTTGTGGCGGTTCGCCGCCCTGTCCCTTCAGCCCACCATTTTTTTCCGACTTCGGCCTCAGATCAGATCAGATGAGACAACTCGCTGAATGTCAACATAGTACTGAGAGAAGGAAAATAAACTGACCAGGGTTCCCTCAGTGGATCTGCTCAGTGCTGGGAGGATCCCCTCGTGGGACCTCCCCCCGGGTCTGGCATGTGTTCCCACCGGGCACATTTTCTCTGTGGGGGTATGCCAGGGAAGGCCAGGACATTTGCGTGTGTGTGTGGGTGGGTGGGGGTTGTGGGTCCAGCTGCAAGTTTTACAGCCCCCCCCCCGCCTGGACTTCACTGCATGTAAAGTTCCTCTTTTAGGCATTTTGGGTTCATGCTGTCAGAAAGACTCATAGACCAGAGAACCCTAATAGATTTTGTGTAAAATCTATTTTTTAAACGTAACTTTTAAATTTAACTTAAAGTAAAATAAGTAAAACTATCATACAGGAAGAAAAAGGACAGGACAGACGGGAGCATAAAACACACAAACACCTTTCCATGTTAATCAAGGTCGTTTGCGGTGCACCCCCCCCTCCACACACACACACACACACACACACACACACACACACACACACCCCACCTCACCCCTCCCTTACCGCCTCTGTCGATCCCATACAATAAACATGATTACAATTATTCCCCAGTGGGATAAATGACTGCACCCGCTGTGTTGTCATTACCTCGTCAAACGCTGACATTAGAGTCAGTCATGTGACTGTAACAGCCCCCCCCCCTCTGTACGCTCACAAACGCTTCCCCTGTTACGGGGCATAAACCACATGCTTCAGCCTGTAAATTATTATAATAGGAAAATAAATTTCTACTCACGGCCAAACACTGTCCAACCAATAGTGTTGAAATGTATAGAGGACTAAAAGTGCCAAAATTAAATAAATGAATATATCAGTAATTAATTAAAATTGGAATATACAAAAGCCTCATTAATAATTAATAATCAGATAAAGGATTAATGCAGAGTTTGCGAACACATTCCCATACACTGGGTGACCTTTAACCTCTACGTTTGTTTGGATACTTTAGGGAAATAAACTTTATTGACAACTGATAAAAAATCTATTGACACAAGTTCAGGAACAATATGGACCCAGATACACAAACAAGGATTCACTTTGAACAACTTTATTATAATAATCATTTGTGAAGTTTAAGTACCTCCTTTCTCAACTGGAATCCATAGTTTGTCTGAGGGTAATGTCTGTGACCACCAGGGGGAGCTTCTGTCTCCTCTCCTCAGAATGTAGAAGCATTAGGGTTGTCAAAAAAAATCGATTTTAGATACTAAATCGATATTGACCCTTGGTATCTAATTAGATACTAAGTTGCTGGAAAATCGATTTTTGTTTTTATGGTGCGTCGCCGCTTTTTTTGTAGCGGGTAACGTTAAGAATTGTAAACAGGCATCAACGCGGTCAGCTCTGGCACAGCCGTAATGCCGGCGTGTAAGTTAAAGTGTCTTTTTTTCTCCAGCTGCCTCTGACAGCACACGGGATGACGCCAGTGCGACCACAGACCTATACACTATTTCTATAGGTCTGTGATTGGACCATCCGATGCTTTTAAAGGCCTCGATATAGTCGAACGTTTATGCGCGCGGGCGGCAGCCAGGCGGTAGCGTATGGCAAGCCAAAGTGTTCACATAGCCACGCTATCACGCGTTACAGGACGCGCTCTGGTACGCGCACTGGTGCGCACAATGATATAATAAAGACAACGCGTGGCTATGTGAACACTTTGGCTTGCCATAGTCCCGCAAGGGGTCCGCGGTGGTCTCCGCGGTGGTCACATGGTGCAATACGCTGCCGCCCGCGCAGATAATCGCTCGACCATAAAGAGGCTTGCAGTTAGCACTGCAGAAGGGCTTGAGCAAAAAGATAGGCCTACCTTAACTTACCAAGAGATAGACATGCATTTATTCTGCACCCGCACTCACTACCTTTTTTTAGCAGTCCATGGAGGACATTTTAAAAGGAATCCCTCACATCTCCAGTATCGAAATTAGTATCGAGTATCGAGTATTATCCTTAGTATCAGTATCGAGTTGGAAATTTTAGTATCGTGACAACCCTAAGAAGCATATTCTCGTGCTAGAAGCCCCGCCCTCTCCCCCACCCCCTCATGTTAAAACAGTGCCCGTAAGTTGAAACTGAAAAAATTAGAAGCATGAAAGAAAAAAATACACAATGTCAGTGTAAAATACATTATAATACAAAAATACCTTCCAAAAATACTGTTTTACATTTTTTTTCAATGTCTGTATTTTATGGTTCCATTCAACATTTTATAATACCAATACCTGTTACAACGACGATGCAACGTTTTCTACAAAGCCAAGTTGTTTTTTTAATGTCACAGGTTAATGGCAGTGAAATGGCTCTATATTAATGAGGCTCAGTGCATAGACACACTGTGTTGGTAAAGGGTGAACACAAACCCACATGTCAAAATAAAAGCCCAGACACTGGCAATGACAGAAACACAGGAAGACGAACAGAAAACTAACAAAATAAGACAAACCAATGTTCAGAAAGTAACATCTAGACTCTGGCTCCGACACGCCCACTGGACTGGATTGGACTAGATTCACCTTAGCCCCGCCCATGGACTTTGATGGATGATGTTGACAGATAAAATAAATGAATGATCCACTGCAACACAAGGACCAGGAAATAATTAATTAATTGGTCAAATAATGTTGTTTTTTTAAACCTAAAATAAATATACAGTTAATTAATGACACATTTACATGTATTTGTTTAATTTGAATTGTAATTTAGGACATATTTAATTAATTATTTAATGATATATTCATTTATTTATTTAATTTTGGCACATTTACTCTTCCATGCTACACACATATGATGAAATAATTAATTAATGAAATGATGAAGTATGGTTTTTTTACCTCTAATAAATTGCTATTTTAAGGAATTAAAGACACATTAAATAACACATTTATGTATTTAATTCCAATTTTTTAATTAATGGCATAACATTTTGAGTGATATCTTAATTTATTTTATGTATTTAATGTTGGCACTTTTAGTACTCCATATTTCACAAGGGCCATGTAATGATTAATTGGTGAAATAATGTTTAAAACAAAATAAATTGATATTTGAATGAATTAATCATACGTTTACATTTATTTATTTATTTAATTTAGGCACATTTATTCCTCCATACACACATGGACTATGAAAAAATTTATTAATTTGTTAAATATGTTTGTTTGGTATTTTAAATAATTAATGACACATTTACTTAATTATTTAATTATATATTTATTAACTTAATTCTGGCCCTTTTAGTCCTCCATAAACTGCACCATGAAATAATTCATTAATTGGTGAAATAATATATTTTTTTAAAACCTGTAATAAATTGGTATTTTAATGAATTAATGGTATTTAATGAGACTTTTATCTATTTAATTACAATTGTATTGAATTACTAATATATTTAAGTAATTATTTAGTGATATATGTATTTATATAATTATAATTGCGGGTACTTTTAGTCCTCCATAGTGTATGTCCATGAATGTTTGATGAATTGCTGTCATTTTCTGGCCTTCACAGACGCTCTGTTGGAGTCCTTTAATAAAGTTGATGATTAGAAACGAGAGCCTGAGTGTGTGTGATGGGGAGGGGGAGGGGGGGGGGGGCTGCCATTGATTTGTTGGTGATCTGATACAAATCCAGCAGAAAGATGGAAAAATGTGGAGGTAATAAAAATGGATCTAACAAAAACAAACTGACTGAACACAGTGAAAGAACAGGTTTTATATTGGTTTAGTTGTTTGTATAATCGCAGCCTGTGTGTCCATGTGGGACCAGAAGGGTCACATAATAAGGAACCTGCAGTGGTTTGTCCAAGGTTTCCATGGAAACCCCACAGTAAGAAGGCTTGATGTGTCGTCATATGATGTCAAAACATGACGTGATGGAGCCATAGGTTTTGACCCATTTGATGTCTGAAGGTTAGGGGTCAAATGTTATGGTTATAGGTTTTGACCCATTTGATGTCTGAAGGTTAGGGGTCAAAAGTTATGGTTATAGGTGTTGACCCATCTGATGTCTGAAAGTCAGACCATGTGAATTAAAAAAACACCAGTTTCTTTCATTATTGAAATTTTCATCTAAATCCATTCACAACTTTTTGCGTAATCCTGCTGACAGACAAACAGACAAACAGACAAAAAGACCTGACTTTATTACCTCCAGGGCGGAGGTAATAACTGGTATTCAGAGAATGTCTAATCTCGCCCCTATTTTGTGCCAATCTCCAGTTTCTATGACAACCTGTTCTTGAATTAGAGCTAGTATTGTGATTTTGAACTTTTCTGCTAAATGTGACCTTGACCTTTGACCTCTTTCAATATTGACAATTTGGTTATATGTATATATGTGTCAGTGTGTGTAATATTATGATAATATATCCAGTACTGATTAAGTTACAGTGTGATATGTCTATGTTTGACACACAGTGTTACACAAGTTAATTTGGCCGCATGTCACCTTTGACCTCCAGAGATCTGAAAAACTATTTACCTGAAACTACCTGATTGGTCATATCTCTGATCATTGTGAAAACACATTTTTGGTCCTAGTGACTTTTGACATAATTTCACCAAAATCTATTCTGGCCCACCTCACACCTTTACTGAAAATGTCCAGGAAACTGGTCCAATAGTTTTTATGTAAATCTGCTGATAAACAAACAAACCCAGTGAAAAACAGGGGTAAAAATACACAAAAATTCCTTAAAGAAAATACACAAAACATGTTAAAATCTACTAAAATTCACCAAAAAAAAAAATAAACAAACACAGAAAAGGGAGGAAACATCCAAAACATGTTTAAAAACTTTAATAAAATACAGAAAACCAAAAAAATATCATAAAATATCCAAAACATTTGTAAAAATATGAATATATATGTAATTAATGTGTTTATTCAACACTTTCAACAGTTTCAATAAAACATGTTTTATTCAATTTCATTAAAATGTTTCATCATTTTAATTAAACAGTGAAAATACTTTGACTGTGCATGTGGGGTTACCATGGAAACGGCAGACAAAAAAAACCTCCTCTGGGAACCTAAATGTGACCCTTCTGGGGCCCCCACATGGATTGGACACACACAGACTGGGATGTTACTGGATGACTAATGTTACGTTGCCATGGTAACCACATTGGACCCACTATAATGTCACTAATGCTTATGATAAATGGCCTAAACACAGAAAGTGGTTGGAATTACCAGTGTTTTCACAGTAACTACCTGTTTCTTTTCCCTCTGCAGTCATTTCCTTCCTTCTAACATAAACCTGCGTAATCAAATATTGTGCAGATTATTTTATTTATTTATTTTCCTCTCCGTAGCTGCCTGGGGGGAATATATACGCCTCAAACTCATTAAACTGTTAAGAGCTAGATGTTAGATAAGACCAGCGGAGCGGCAGGTAGAAGGATTTAAAACCATGACTGAATGTTTACAGGATGTTTTTTTTCTTTTATTCTAAAATCATTTATTCTGAATAAAATAATTCAGATTTAAATCTATTTACTTCATCTTTACATAGACATGTTAATTCTGACTAAAGGTTTCCATGGAAACGGGTGTATTCTGCTCTAGTTAATGGGGTCTTCCAGAGCTGGAGGTACAGATTGGTTCTGATTGGACAGAATGGACACTTAAAGGGACAGTTCAGTATTTTTCAGATGAATGTGTTTGTCATCAGTGTCTTTACTCTGGTGCACCCACACTGACTTACCCCCGACAGTGTCCTGTGAACCCAGTTTTGGTCCGGTTTTGGTCAAAGCCAAAGTAGTCCCGGCAGGTTTCCTGGGGTCAACAAAATAAAACGTGTTTCTTCTCAAAACAGTATGTGTTGGAATGAGTGATTTATTTACATAACAAAACTGTCACAAAACAGAAACACACCTCATAATTGTTTGGAGCTACTTTCTCTCAATAGCAATCAATGCGCTAGCATTGTCACTGCTAACAGCTGTGCACCTGCATGTAGCAGCTGCAAACACTGACCAACAACTGATGAAAGTAGTTTGATAAGGTGCACAGCTGTTAGCAGTGACAACACGCATTGATCACTTTTGAGAGAAAGTAGCTCCAAACAATTACGAGGTGTGAGTTTTTGTTCTGTGATGGTTTTGTTATGTAAAAATATCACTCATTCCAACACATACTGTTTTGAGAAGAAACACATTTCAGGGGACATTTACATGAGAACGAATGTGGCAACATACGACAACACTGGTTTTTAGAGAAAATTTCTTTCTTTTAAGTCTTTTAAGTGAGCCTTATAGTCTGGAAAATACAGTATCATAATATTCTAAATCTGTGGGACTTGGTGCCCCCCAAGACATCTGGTGCCCTAGGCGACCGCCTAGTCTGAGTATGACTAAAGTCGGCCTTGAGTGTATGTACAGAGTGCAAAACACAGGGAAAGAGTTGTGGTGTTTTCATGCATTTTTTTTTTGCGTGTGTCTGTGTGTATGTATGTGTGTGTGAGAGAAATTATTTAGAAGTTGTATGTCTCTTATTTTAATTGTCTTTTAATGTATTTTAATCATTTTAGTTTTCTCATATGTTTAATGTAAAGCACCTCGAATGATCCTGTATACGAAATGTGTTATACAATACATTTGACTTGCCTTTGTTCTTGTGACTCTAACAATCTGAGGACATCAACAAACTGGTTGGAGCTGGTTTTAGCGAGGGAGCTGGTAACTGAGGATGGACTATAAAAGATACAACATGTCAAATAAACATAAGCCTTTTCCTACTCCAACTCTAGTGATTTCAAGATTCAACATGTTTATCGTCGCAGGGATGAACCGTGAAAAACTTATGTTCGTGGGGGGGGGGGGGGTGCTCCATAAAATAAAGAACAGTGCATAAACAACAATACTAAAACGTTGTAAAATTAAAAATTTAAAACAGTTTAAAAGACAGTTTTTAAAAGACCAAGGTCAGCACACAAAGCAGTCACACCACGGACATAAATACATTCACTTCAAAGACTTATTTGAAAGTTTCACAGCCTGGGGTAAAAAACTGTTCGTTAATCTACTCGTGATTGCTTTTATGTTTGTTCTCTGAGGACAACAAGGTGGACTGTCTGCTATGAGGGTGTGTGGGATCCTTGATGACCCTCAGGGACTTTGTGAGGCAACATTGATTGTATAGTTCCTCCAGGCTGGACATCTGACATCTGACATCTCAGCTGGTGCACCACCCTTCTCATGGCCTGATGGTCCTTGTCCGTACAGTTCCCATACCAGCTGGTGAGGCTGCTGGTCAACAAGCTTTCAACTGTCCCACAG
Organism: Siphamia tubifer; assembly: GCA_020466265.1. NCBI lineage: Eukaryota > Metazoa > Chordata > Actinopteri > Kurtiformes > Apogonidae > Siphamia > Siphamia tubifer. Next base: position 4,110,103 of record CM035797.1, read on the forward strand.
TAGAAGGCCTTGATGGTTTTGTGACTCAGACATCTGAGTCCATATAAGCGCTGTTGGACCTTTGAGACCACCACTTCAGCTTCTCATTGATGTTGACTCCCAGGTTGTTGAATGTTTCCACCCTTTCCACTACAGCATCACTGATGGTAACAGGGGGCTGTGGGTCCCTCCCCCATCTTTAGTCCACAATGACCTCCTTGGTCTTGGACACATTCATAACGAGGTGGTTCTCAGCAAACCACTGCTCAAGGTTGGTTACCTCGTCTTGATATACCCCCTCATCATCCTCGGTGATCAGTCCCACTACCACCGTGTTATCTGCAAACTTGATGATGGAGTTTGTGGGATGCAGGGCCAGTCAGTCGTGCATATAGAGGGAGTACAGGAGCGGGATTAGAACGCAGCCCTGTGGTGCTCCTGTGCTTAGAGTCAGTGAAGACGAGGTGCAGTCACCCACTCTCACCACCTGGGGGCAGCCTGTCAGAAAGTCCAGGATCCAGTCACACAGAGCTTCTGACAGACCGAGTTCCTGGAGTTTACTGATGAGCCTAGATGGTACTAAAGTGATGAACGCCGAGCTGTGATCAACAAAAAGCATTCTTACATAAGTATTTTTCCCCTCCAGGTGGGAGAGGGCAGTGTAGGGGACGTCGTGTGTTATAGCATCACTCCTGTTGCACTGGTATGCAAACTGTAAGGGGTCCAGAGAGGGGATAAGCATGGGACACATCAGTGCTTTAACCAGACCCTCAAAAAACTGACTGGCTGTGGGAGGAAGGGCTATGGGCTGCCAGTCGTTGAGACTGGTGACCCCCTGCTGTTTGGGGATGGGAATGATGGTACTGGACTTGAAGCAGGTTGGAACAGTTCTGAGTGAGAGAGACTGGTTGTAGATTCCTGTGAAGACCCCTGTCAGCTGGTGGGCGCAGGCTTTCAGAATGTGTCCAGGAATTCCATCTGGACCGGCTGCCTTACGAGGATTAATCCTACTGAAGGAGCGTCAGCCTCACTGATGAAAAGCAGCTGTTCTGCGACAGAGGGGTGTTGAGGTGGGGTCTGCTCTCTCACTGGGGTGAAGGTGAGGGGGGGGGCAGTTGATCTGGCAGAGGGAT
>CM035797.1:4116214-4133714 GCA_020466265.1 Siphamia tubifer
TGAGGTGGAAAAGATAGTGTGAAGTCAGTAAATGTAATGAAATTCCAGCAGAAGGATGATTTAAATCCCACACCGCAGATCAGATGAGTTCTTTAGAATCCTTCCCTTTTCTGTCCAACGGTGTGGGTTTAACTTTAAGCTTTTTATCGTGTCACTTAACACAAGGAGGAAGTGAATACACTCTTTGTCCAGGGTTTTAGAAATGACACAGATGGAGACTTTGCTTAAATAGGATTTAGTCGACATTAGAAATGCATGAAGAATGGAAAAGAAAAGAAAAGAAAAGAAAAGAAAAGAAAAGAAAAGAAAAGAAAAGAAAAGAAAAGAGAGAATTCTGCAAAAAGATGACCTAGACAGAAGTATGGAGGACTAAAAGGGCAAACATTTAATAAATAAATACAGGATTAAATAGGGTGTGACAGTGGTACAGTTAGCTTTAGCATTAGCATTAGCACTCGTGCCTCACAGACAGAAGGTTGTTGGTTCCATTCCCACACCAGACCTTTCTGTGTGGAGTTTACATGTCCAGGTACTCTGGCTCCTCCCACCATCCAAACACATGCACTGATAGGTTAACTGGTTAATTGGTTAACTAGTTAATCTAAATCACCTGGAGGTGTGAATGTGTCAGTGATTGTCTATAAAAGTGTGTTTCCACTATCTGAACTTCCAGGACTTTTTTGGGGACATACTTGGACTGTGTGGTGAGTTAGCCCAGTCCTCTCAGGTGTTGAGTCTCCGTACAGAATAACCCTGAAAGAACCTTGCAATGATGTCATCATGTCACGTCAGCTTCCTCCACCAACTACTTTTGAGTGGTTTATCGCAATCTGATGATGTCATTTGCGACAATCAATCTGCACGACTTCTGACCAGCGACTCTCCCGGGCCACTCTCGAGTACCGACCCTCCAGCAGGATCTCCATTGGTTCTGTTGTGGATTTTCATCATGGATCAAAGATGTCACCACCAGAAGTTGAGTAGGAAAAGGCTCAGTTTATTTTGACATGTATATGTCTTTTATAGTCCATTTTCAGATACCAGTCATCCACGCTAAACCTGCTCTAACCACTTGTGTTTGTTGTTAGAATCACAAGGACAGAACAGTCACTCCACTTATCTTTAGTACAAACTTATCTCCAGCTGGAAACTCACTGTTCTTCTGACTCATGCTTTGTCACACATAGTATGTTTAACACATCCTCACACATATATTTATATCTATATATATTTATATACATATAGGGATATATGGGATATATATTCCCTTCAGTTCCTGTAAAAGTTCTGGAAGGCGGCCCTGTCGGAACATCAGTGGAAACACACACATACTGTGAAGTTCCTGTAGAATGTTCCAGAAGTTCTGATAGTGGAAATACACCTAATATGTTCAGTCTGCAATGAACTGGCGATCTCTTTGGAAAAATGGGTCCCAGAGTGGCGAGATGTGGGTACGGTGCTGTTTCATTTTAACAAGTATCCATGTGTGTTCACACCCACCACATGACTGGAATAAACAGCAGCCTTGCACCTGTAGCATTCATTCTCCTCATAAAACAGCAACAATGGTGAATGTTAGGGTGTTATTGTTGTTGTTTGTGTCCGGCGTGTGTGTTGCGCCGGTAGAAAAAAGATGTGGGCGAATGTGCACGACTTCTTCTATTGTTCTTTTGTATCCGGTTAGACTGGGTTATAGCGCTCAGAGTGGTTGTCATTTGAATTGCATCATTTTCAGCAGCGTTTCGTCCCATTGCTGACGCAGATTTTTACTGAAACATTTCCATTTTTACGTAATATGTTTTTGACACAGTTTCAAAACTAAACCTGTATCGAACTCGTCTGGACGTAGCCTCATACAGGGTGTACCCCGCCTTCACCCATCGTAGCTGGATTAGGCCCCCAGTGACCCCTGTGACCCTAGTGAGGATAAACTTCAATTAAATTAAATTCAAAACACTTTATTCATCCCGGAGGGGGAATTTAAAGGTGCATAAAAGTAACTTAAAAGGCTTTAAAGGACATTGGAAGTTAAAGACTTTTAACAACATGTAGCAGGCCCTGAAAAGTGTGCCTATTTATTTATTTATTTATTGTTTTGGGGGGTTTTGTTTTGTTTTTCTTGTTCCTTTGTGACCATTGTTTTTTCATACAATATTTTGGTTTAAGCTAGGCTATATTATTTCTTTATTTATGTATTGTCAATTAATGACGTAATGCCGTGCCTGGATGGCCAGGTGACCTATATAAACGGAAGAACGTACCTGGTTCGGTTTGGACTGACAGTATTGATGAGGTGACAGTGTCTGTAGAACCTTAGTAGCTCCTGATGTTTGGTTGGAAGGTGCACACGGTAAGGGAAGCTTTATTCTTTTATGTACTGTTTATTCTGAGAATGTTATATTGGGATGCTTATTAGTTGATGAATCTGACAGTGTTAAATATGTATTGTTTATTTCATTTCAGTTTTTCAAGGTGTATTTTGTATGATACGGTGTACAAGAGAAAAAAATAAATAAACCAATCACTCACACCAAGCATCAGTCGATGCGTGATTATTTCCAACCAGAAAAGAAGCCACAGGGGCAGCTACACAACAGTCACACATTAAAAAAAAACATTTAAAAACAACAGCTTTTAAAAACAACACACCAGTAAAGTGCTAAGGCAGTGTTGTGTGGTTGTGAAGTACTTAAGTGCTTCAAGGTTTGGTGTTAAGGAACTGGACAGCCCTGGGGACAAAGGTGGCTTTTGTCCGCTGTGTCCTGCAGCCTCAGATGATGAGGCAAGACATCATTAAATAAACCATTAATTCATTCAAATTGGAATTAAATACGTAAGTTATAAGATGTGTCATTAATTCATTAAAATACCAATTCATTTTATTAAAAAAGGATAAACATATATTATTATTTAATATTATTTGACTAATTAATGAATTACTTCCTGGTCCAGCTGCTGACTAGAGAAAAAATATCCTGAGATGAAGTCACTTTTTCACAGGACTCCATTCATTCTGCTCCAAAATCCAGCTTCCCATGTGGAAAAAGAATGAACTGCAACCAAACAGAACTTGGAAATGTACCGTGAGTGGGACCCCAGGGTGGGACCCCGTGGTATTTCGTTCCCAGCTCAGCTTGTTTGAGCGCAATGACAAAAAGACTGAGTTGAAATGATGGAGAACACGGTGTAGTTTGACAGATGTGTCTGTGAAGCAGCTGGAGGCGGCAGGAGAATGCTAATGCTAATGCTAATGCTAATATGATCTGGCTCCGGCACAATGGCGCTGTTTAGTGGAGGTGATGTTTCCTGTGTGTGACTCTGGAACCTTCTGTTGTCTGCTGCAGATCCACTGAGTTCCTGGAGCCTTTTGAGAGAGTCATTCAACCAGAGGAGCTGTGGTTGTACAAGAATCCTCTGGTCGAGTCCGACCACATCCCCAAGAGAGTCATGTTTGTAAGTATCTGCTGTCCAATGTATGCGTCTGTCATCACACACATGATTCCTCTGTGATCATGGCTCTTATTCACCTGGAATATTCATAAGACGTTCAGGGCTACACTGCACTTGTTGCTACACTACACTTTTCCGACAGCAATAGCGTCTCACTGCTGCGTCCTGAAATGTCCATCATCAAAGAGGACAAACTCGTACCGTGGACAGACCTTCCATCGTTTTCCCTAAAGATTAAGGCACTTGGTCGTGAATGGATCAAAAACATAAAGAAGGATCCTGGTCCATGTTTCACTGTAAGATAAAGATAATTATGTCCACTGAAATACATTAGCTAACACATTTAGCTTAGCTTACCAGACTAGCATTGATGATAAATGGCGCTAACAACCATCTAATCAACCTAATGTCACCATGAGTTAAAATATGGATGTGTATGAATGTTTAATTAACATTCTATATGTTATTTCAACATTATTCTTTCCATTTTTGTGGTTAGCATGTCGGTGGCTGTCAGTACTGATGTTCTGCTAGCGGTGTCATTAACCTAGTTAAACTGTATGTAGCCTTCAATCCAGTTACTGTAGCCTTTGAGCAAGACAGTCCTGGGAATATTACAGTCCTTACACGCCCATTTTTCAACAATATCGATTATTGACTCCGGCATGACGGACAGATTGATGGTCCAAACTGCTAGCATGTTGCCAACCCAAACGTTAACTGAAGCTAGTGATTGACAATGTATGGACTGTGTACTTTTGTTTAACTTCTGTTTAACGTCTGTTTAACTTCCGTACCTCTCAAGTGTAAAGATGGCCGCCAGATGAATAAGGTGAATACTCCTGTTACTGCGGCCACTGGAAAATATACCCCTCTACAATTATGTCACAAAATAAAATATAAAATCAAGACTTTTTTTGGCTTGAATTAAGCAAAAAAAAAATACAAAAACCAGAAAAGCACTCTGAGACTTTTCCAAGTTTTCTGTTCTGACTGTTAATGTGACCTCATCCATATACAGAACACAAATAGAATGACCCTAACCCAGGAATTAACCCTATCCCAGAGACTAACCCTAGCCCTAGTCTGGACGTGCAGTTTCGAAACGTCCCCTTTCAGACGTCCCTGTTCTCACAGACTCAGCAGCGCATGACTCATCGTCGCTGGCTCTTTCTAAACCTCCACTGCTACAGGGAATGAAGTGAGCACAGATGATGGAATGTTCACACACACGCAGAAGCCAGGAGGGTTCAGCTTATTTACGCAGCTTTTACCAAAAGAGCCAAAGGCTAAAATATGATCCGTCTTCCGTATGTTTAACCCTCACCGCCCACTTCTATCCACCACCAGAAGGTAGTTGGAGTGGAAACGCTAATCACCACGCTGCTGTAAAAACCTTCTCACACCTATCAACTCATTTCAGGCTTCAGCTCCAGAGGAGGAAGAAGCTTTCTGTTATTGACCCACTGAAAATGAAGGATTTTTACACTGAGTAGATTATTACACTACACTGAAAAAAGTCAAACATTGAATCAACTTAAAAATTCTTCTGCCATAGGTCACACATAAAAACATCTAGTTAAGTGAATCAAACTAAATTATATTAAAATAATTATAACCCTATGCAACTAAATGTGTTTCACTCAACTCGATTTTTTATGTGACCATAAAAAGTGAAAATCATGAGATAAAAAGTCTAAATTATGAGAGAATTTTTTTTTTATAAAAATTATTAGTTAAAAAGTCAAAATTTTGAGATAAAAAGTTGAAATTATGAGATTAAAAAGGCAAAATTATGAGATAAAAAAATCTAAATTGTGAGATAAAAAGTCAAAACTATAAGATAAAAAGTTAAAATTACAAGATAAAAAAAAAGTTCTCAGAATTGTGACTTTATCTGATCATTTTGACCATTTAAAACCTTTATATAGCTGACCCTAGTGAAAAGAAGTCTTTGTATTTTCTTTACTTATTGACTTCTATCACTGACTATCACTAGTCACATGTAAAATACCCAGTGCTTGATTGGCTGTTCAGAGGTGAGGCCACGCCCCATTCAGTCAGAATAAACAAAGCCAAAGTACATGTAAAGTGACAGGGGGGGTGGGGCCCATCTCATTAGTATTTGTCTAACAGAGCCACTGTTAAAGACATACAATCACTATTTGACATTTTTCATCGAAACAACAAAACATGTAGAAATACTCTTTTTACTTTTATGTAAGTGTTTATGTTACTTTCAACACTTGTTTTTACAAGGTTCAAACTTCAAAAGTCATTTCACTCCTTAGCTTCCATTTTGTGCGTCCACATGTAGGGGTAGGGGTGTGTCAGTTCAGGTTAAGGCAGAGGGGTTGGGGGAAGGGGAGGGGCTTCATACCCTTCAAACTGAGATTTTCCAGAGGCACACACCAATCAGAGGGGTACAAGAAATTTCCTAAAATACAATGCGAATAATTTTTTTTTTTAAAAATGGCGGCAGCTATGAAAGAAGTACACAAGTGTAGTATGTTTGCTGAAATGAACAGTTTTTAAGTTGTGATCACAATGTGTAATGGTCATTGTCTCCATAAAACACACATGAAAGAAAAGTAGGAGTAATCAGTTGATGCGTAGCTCTTCTCTGATTGGACGCAGATATTAGTAAAAATATGTTCATATCCAGGACACAACTACAGCAGCAGACATGTTACAGCTGTGGGTTTGGTTACGTAACAACTGGTGGAGTGAACTGAGTGTGTAAGGGGTGTCCCCATTCATAAGGGTTGATTTTCAAGCCCTACCCCTTATAGCTCTGTTTGAAAGGGTAAGGGTTGGAATAAGATTCAACCTTATTGTGTTTCCTTGCACTGTTTGAAGACCTCTACAGTTGTGTTTACACTCAATTTAAATAAAGTGTGTTTGTTTTACATTTACATATACTTTTTGTTCATCATTTCAGAATACAATTGTGTTGGAAAATGACAATAATACCAGATATAAATGTAATGTTTTATATAAATGTATGGTTCTGGGTTTTGAGTCTTTGCTCAGAACACACAGGTCAGTCCAGGTGGAGGAGTCATCGGCTCTGTGGAATACAGGTACAGATGGAACAGTAAGGACGACATGGGACACAGAGCAAGACCCCCCCCCCCAAAAAAAGGAAGTTACGGACACCTAAAGTCTGCATGGAGGAGGGGGCGACAAAAGGAACAAAAGACTGGGAGTCTGAGAGTAGCAAGTTAGTGCAGACAAACATGTGTTCAGAGTGGACTGTCCTAACTGTCCTGACTGTCCTGACTGTCCTAACTGTCCTAACTGTCCTGACTGTCCTGACTGTCCTAACTGTCCTAACTGTCCTGACTGTCCTAACTGTCCTAACTGTCCTGACTGTCCTAACTGTCCTGACTGTCCTGACTGTCCTGACTGTCCTAACTGTCCTAACTGTCCTGACTGTCCTGACTGTCCTAACTGTCCTGACTGTCCTGACTGTCCTGACTGTCCTAACTGTCCTAACTGTCCTGACTGTCCTGACTGTCCTGACTGTCCTAACTGTCCTGACTGTCCTAACTGTCCTAACTGTCCTGACTGTCCTGACTGTCCTAACTGTCCTAACTGTCCTGACTGTCCTGACTGTCCTGACTGTCCTGACTGTCCTAACTGTCCTAACTGTCCTGACTGTCCTGACTGTCCTAACTGTCCTGACTGTCCTAACTGTCCTAACTGTCCTGACTGTCCTGACTGTCCTAACTGTCCTGACTGTCCTGACTGTCCTAACTGTCCTGACTGTCCTGACTGTCCTAACTGTCCTGACTGTCCTAACTGTCCTAACTGTCCTGACTGTCCTGACTGTCCTGACTGTCCTAACTGTCCTGACTGTCCTAACTGTCCTGACTGTCCTAACTGTCCTAACTGTCCTGACTGTCCTGACTGTCCTAACTGTCCTGACTGTCCTAACTGTCCTAACTGTCCTGACTGTCCTGACTGTCCTAACTGTCCTGACTGTCCTAACTGTCCTAACTGTCCTAACTGTCCTGACTGTCCTGACTGTCCTAACTGTCCTAACTGTCCTGACTGTCCTGACTTTATGACTGTCCTGACTGTCCAGACTGTCCTGACTGTCCTGACTGTCCTGACTGTCCTAACTGTCCTGACTTTATGACTGTCCTGACTGTCCTGACTTTATGACTGTCCTAACTGTCCTGACTGTCCTGACTGTCCTAACTGTCCTGACTGTCCTAACTGTCCTAACTGTCCTGACTGTCCTGACTGTCCTAACTGTCCTGACTGTCCTGACTGTCCTAACTGTCCTAACTGTCCTGACTGTCCTAACTGTCCTAACTGTCCTGACTGTCCTAACTGTCCTGACTGTCCTAACTGTCCTAACTGTCCTGACTGTCCTGACTGTCCTGACTGTCCTGACTGTCCTAACTGTCCTAACTGTCCTGACTGTCCTGACTGTCCTGACTTTATGACTGTCCTGACTGTCCTGACTGTCCTGACTGTCCTGACTGTCCTAACTGTCCTGACTGTCCTGACTGTCCTAACTGTCCTAACTGTCCTGACTGTCCTGACTTTATGACTGTCCTGACTGTCCTGACTGTCCTAACTGTCCTGACTGTCCTGACTTTATGACTGTCCTAACTGTCCTGACTGTCCTGACTGTCCTAACTGTCCTGACTGTCCTAACTGTCCTAACTGTCCTGACTGTCCTGACTGTCCTAACTGTCCTGACTGTCCTAACTGTCCTAACTGTCCTGACTGTCCTGACTGTCCTAACTGTCCTGACTGTCCTAACTGTCCTAACTGTCCTGACTGTCCTGACTGTCCTAACTGTCCTGACTGTCCTAACTGTCCTAACTGTCCTAACTGTCCTGACTGTCCTGACTGTCCTGACTGTCCTAACTGTCCTGACTGTCCTAACTGTCCTGACTGTCCTGACTGTCCTAACTGTCCTGACTGTCCTAACTGTCCTGACTGTCCTAACTGTCCTAACTGTCCTGACTGTCCTGACTGTCCTAACTGTCCTGACTGTCCTGACTGTCCTAACTGTCCTGACTGTCCTAACTGTCCTAACTGTCCTGGCTGTCCTGGCTGTCCTAACTGTCCTGACTGTCCTAACTGTCCTAACTGTCCTGACTGTCCTGACTGTCCTAACTGTCCTGACTGTCCTGACTGTCCTAACTGTCCTAACTGTCCTGACTTTATGACTGTCCTGACTTTATGACTGTCCTAACTGTCCTGACTGTCCTGACTGTCCTAACTGTCCTGACTGTCCTAACTGTCCTAACTGTCCTGACTGTCCTGACTGTCCTAACTGTCCTGACTGTCCTGACTGTCCTAACTGTCCTAACTGTCCTGACTGTCCTAACTGTCCTGACTGTCCTGACTGTCCTAACTGTCCTGACTGTCCTAACTGTCCTAACTGTCCTGACTGTCCTGACTGTCCTGACTGTCCTAACTGTCCTAACTGTCCTGACTGTCCTGACTTTATGACTGTCCTGACTGTCCTGACTGTCCTAACTGTCCTGACTGTCCTGACTTTATGACTGTCCTAACTGTCCTGACTGTCCTGACTGTCCTAACTGTCCTAACTGTCCTGACTGTCCTGACTGTCCTAACTGTCCTGACTGTCCTAACTGTCCTAACTGTCCTGACTGTCCTGACTGTCCTAACTGTCCTGACTGTCCTAACTGTCCTAACTGTCCTGACTGTCCTGACTGTCCTAACTGTCCTGACTGTCCTAACTGTCCTAACTGTCCTAACTGTCCTGACTGTCCTGACTGTCCTAACTGTCCTGACTGTCCTAACTGTCCTGACTGTCCTGACTGTCCTAACTGTCCTGACTGTCCTAACTGTCCTGACTGTCCTAACTGTCCTAACTGTCCTGACTGTCCTGACTGTCCTAACTGTCCTGACTGTCCTAACTGTCCTAACTGTCCTGGCTGTCCTGGCTGTCCTAACTGTCCTGACAGTCCTAACTGTCCTGACTGTCCTAACTGTCCTGACCGTCCTGACTGTCCTGACTGTCCTGACTGTCCTGACTGTCCTGACAGTCCTAACTTTATAACTTTATGACTTAAATTATTTGTCATCTTGTAGCTTTGAAATGATCTTTAGTTATTGAACTAATTATAAACTATATTTGTGAAGTTAAAATGAACACACTCAAAAGAAAAGCTACTTCTTATCAAATCCTCTCGTAAGCCATAAGTATATATTTTAATTATGATTTCTATATTTTTTGCTAATACACACCCACTGTTTCATAGATATTTACAGTTAGTTTAATCACTTGAACATGTCAGTGTTACGACCGTAGTAAGGAGGACCCAAAATACAGACTTCAAAAATAGGCTCCTTTATTCTGAGCTCAAATGGAAAGTCCAGAAACAAGAATAAGACCATAAGTCATACAAACAAACTCACACACTAAACTAAATAGTCCAATATCCCAAACGGGGACCACGATCCGGTGGGTATCGTCTGGAAGGAGACGTGAGCTCTGAAGAGGTTAATATGTGGGTGAACTGACGAAGGAGAAAGCAAAGGAAAGGACTTAAATAAGGAGAAGTGATGAGGACAGGTGTGTGAGGACCAGGTGAAATAATTAAGGTGAAAGGTGACAGGATGCAGAAGGGAAAAAGAGTAGGGATATGACAGTCAGGGTGTTTCAAAGGCCTTGGACTTAATCCAAAGGGATTTAAAAGTCTTCTATACATTAGCTCTGTTAACAGTGTGTTTTGGCAGTGTTAAATATTATGATCGTTGAGTGAACATAAGTATATGTTTGTAATAGACTCTATATGCATATGCTTCATTAATTCACTGAGCGTTGAAACTTTAATTAGACGTCATTTTCCGCTTGAGTGTCTGTACGGTGAGTAAAGTCACACTAAACACCTACAACATAAATCTCAAAGGTAATGAATGCCTTTACAGAAGCCAGCCAGAACGTATTAATGAAAAGATAAAGCTGCGTCCTAAAGTGACCTTGGAATATTATAGGATGCATTAGTATTTATTGAAACCTCATGTCCTCCTATCAGCGCTCCACATCTTTGATGCCTGGAGCAGACGCTGATAACGTCCAATCCCTTCCAGAAGGATTAACCATGTCAAATTAAAATATACAATATGTAATTCTACATCAGTGAAACTGTAGCCCTATAAACCCTAACCCAGTGTGCCGTGAGAGGTCATCAGGTGTGCCGTGAAAAATGACGTAAACTCCGCCTTAGTGGTTCTGTAAGTGAGCAGCATGATTCTAGATCCATCCAACAGAACACACTGATCCACTCTGAGCTGTGGATCTGTGGTTGTCTTTCTTAAATTCCTGCAAGAGTGTCAGCTTTGTGTTGAACTAAATAGGCTCATGTTTTGCACTAAATGAGTAAATCAAGACTAGATTTGTACTATGTTTCAATAAATAAACTTTTTGTGAGATTTTTCTTTGGTAGTGTGCTTCATGTTTCTAACTTAAAATATGTGCCATGGCTCAAAAAGGATGGAAAAGATGGCCTAACCTATAAAATTATAACCATATAAAACCCTAACCTATAAAATTATAACCATATAAAACCCTAACCTATGAAATTATAACCAGATAAAACCCTAACCGATCAAATTATAACCATATAAAAGCCTAACCTATAAAATTATAACCATATAAAACCCTAACCGATCAAATTATAACCATATAAAAGCCTAACCTATAAAATTATAACCATATAAAACCCTAACCGATCAAATTATAACCAGATAAAACCCTAACCGATCAAATTATAACCATATAAAACACTAACCGATCAAATTATAACCATATAAAACCCTAACCGATCAAATTATAACCATATAAAACCCTAACCTATAAAATTATAACCATATAAAACCCTCTCTGACCCTATAATGTAATAATTTCCTGAAAATGTAATAAAATTTGCACTTATCTTGATGAAAAATTTAATAAAACTAAAAACATAATAAAGTATTCTGACTTATGCTGTAACGACATTTTACTGATAATAGAATATTTTCTTTATTTTGTTTGGTGAAACTTCGACGACGAATCCCCCCCCCCCCTCTCTCTCTCCAACCCTCTGGCACTCTGACCTGAAAAGACTCATTTACTCTGTGTCTTAACAAAGTCTGTACATTATTTAATTATTCAGCCAAACAGCTGTGGGTCCATTTATTGATGTGAAGGCAGTGTCGTCAGTGATGACAAACCAAACCAGTTTATAATTGGCAGTGATGCACTGATGGAAAAGGAAACACTCCCAATGAATAAGAGGCAGAACCTGGCCTTTGTGTTTTACTACCGCTGATGCTGAGGCGGCAACACATTGACTAGAAAGTAATTAATTTAATGTGAGGCTTGAATAATCACAGAGGCCACTGGGGGGTGGGGGGCAGAAAAGACCTTGTTGAACAAAAAGAAATAAAACAAACACCAAACACAACACATTATCAGTACAAATGGACTCATTTTAGAATTTGACAATATTTATTTCATACTCGACTACAACCACAGATGCATGTTTATCCCAAATATGCAGCATTACGTTCAAATACGTTCAATTGTTAATTTTTCACATGTACTTGACAAACAAAGGAATTGAAATGACCTTTGTCCCTCCCCTCTTGGTATAAAATAAATAAGTAGGGTGCAGTAGCAGTAGTATCCTTATGCCCCATCTGTACGGGATCAGTATTATCGATGCACCACTGGTAATTCACAATAATTACGGAGAATGTCTGAGTTTTTAGTCCCGTGCGAATCCGTGATTTGCTAAGTAATAAATGTGTTTCTGCAAAAACAGACATCCAGCGAATGTCTGTGTTTGTGATTTTAACTGCGTCTTTTTCTAGAGTGAATAATGGAGGAAGTGTGGCAGCATGTGGTAAAAGGAAGATATGGTCAGGACATATTTATAATATTTATATTTAATATAGTCAATATTTAGGGCGGCACAGTGGTGCAGTGGTTAGCACTCGTTAGCACTCGCAACAACAAGAAGGTTCGAATCCCACACCAGACCTTTCTGTGTGGAGTTTACATGTTCTCCCCGTGTCCACGTGGGTTTTCGCCGGGTATCCAAAAACATTCACTGATAATCTATAATCTAAAATTGTCCATAGGTGTGAATGTGAGAGTGTTTGTTTGTCTATATATGTTCAGTCCTGAGATGAACTGAGGTCTCATACAGGGTGACCTCTGACCCCACCTTCGCCCATTGTAGCTGGATTAGGCCCCCAGTGACCCCTGTGACCCTAGTGAGGATAAAGCGGGTTCAGATGATGAGACGATATTTAATATTTCTAACTATCTGAAGTTGTTTCTATAGATTCAGTCGTCCATTTTCCACAGGGAAAGACTAAGAACTACAGATTCTGTAATCTGCTCTTATTTTGAAGGCGTGGAGCTAATTTACAGACTGCATCCCTACCAATGACATTTTCCCACTTCATTCATGTGCATACATTTGTTTTAGGAATAAATATATAAATCATAAGTAAAATATAGTGGTACCTCTACTTAAGAAAGCGCCAGCTAATGAAAAACCCAAGTTACAAAAAAACTTTACCTCAATTTTTCATCTCTTAATACAAAAGAAAATTCTATTTATGAAAGGAAACAAACCTGCGAGACATAAATACATTACTGTACGTAACTACGTAGTTTATGTAAAAAAGTCACGTACTTAATGTACGTAGCATCTCATTGGCTATGAGGGAGTTACCCATGATGCTTTTCGTTACCCTTTGACCCTCATTCATCACAGAGTGGCTGCTGTGTCTCCATGGTAACACACACACTTTAACGCTCATTTCTCCACCTAGACCAGCGCTGTTAGCATCAACAGTTGAGCCCAACGGTGCAGAAGAGTATATGACCCACACACTATCATCAGCTGAAGGAAAAGTGTCAAAACCTTGGACTCTGCCTGGAGACTCCCCCCACAGATCTGGAGTCTCCCCCACAGATCTGGAGTCTCCCCCCACAGATCTGGAGTCTCCCCCCACAGATCTGGAGTCTCCCCCCACAGATCTGGAGACTCCCCCCACAGATCTGGAGTCTCCCCCCACAGATCTGGAGTCTCCCCCCACAGATCTGGAGTCTCCCCCCACAGATCTGGAGTCTCCCCCCACAGATCTGGAGTCTCCCCCCACAGATCTGGAGTCTCCCCCCACAGATCTGGAGACTCCCCCCACAGATCTGGAGTCTCCCCCCACAGATCTGGAGACTCCCCCCACAGATCTGGAGACTCCCCCCACAGATCTGGAGTCTCCCCCCACAGATCTGGAGTCTCCCCCCACAGATCTGGAGTCTCCCCCCACAGAGGCCGACATCAGAGGTGGCTCAGGAGGAGGCAGAAGCGTGGCTGTCATGGTGGATTTACAGCTAAGCTAACAGCTAACCCATTCGGCTCGCAGACAAAATCGAATAAAAAATCATACAACAAAAAATCCTGATACATGTGTGAACAGATTTTTTTAATACTCATACCTTTGGTCTTATTGTAATTTTCCAAACACACTTTGTTTTCATTCGACCTTATTAATGTATTGACACCAAACGGGATGTTGTGAATTTACGACATAACCGCTCATAATGTCTGGAATATGTGTGAATTACAGACTTTGTTTATCCTGTCCGATTGAGCCACACAATAACACAGAGGTACGGGGGTAATTGCGAATTACCAAGTGGTCCAAAAACATTGCTCCATAGTTGTGATTGGACAGAACGACTGCTTAACGTCTGGATTAAGGATGACCTCATTAACTGGTGTCAGTCGGTGACAGAGAAAATAAAACCCTTTCTTTGTCACACACTCACAGTCATTACGCACCACAACGCTTCAGTCACTTCACTTTTTAAACACAGGTGGAGCCATGTTATGTTAAAAACTCCAGGCCTTTCATCCTAACATGTCTGATGCTGCACGAGTTTGTCCCAAAAATTGCGATGAAAGTTGCGGTGCTTTTTAGGCTTTTGTTGCAGGAGGAAGTGAATGTTGTGATAATGTGGTGGGTTTGTCCGCCGCAGTGACGCAATGAAACAAAACAATAGATAAAGTTTAAGTGTTTATTTTATTAAAAATATAGACAAGTTGAGTTAACTAAAAAGTAGCTAACTCAGTAGATGCAGCTGGTGGGTTATGAGCAGTCGTTACCACATTTATTATAGATGAACCTTTATTCTGAAAGAGGAATGAACCTTTATTCTGAAAGAGGAATGGACCTTTATTCTGAAAGAGGAATGGACCTTTATTCTGAAAGAGGAATGAACCCTTATTCTGAAAGAGGAATGAACCTTTATTCTGAAAGAGGAATGAACCTTTATTCTGAAAGAGGAATGAACCTTTATTCTGAAAGAGGAATGAACCCTTATTCTGAAAGAGGAATGAACCTTTATTCTGAAAGAGGAATGAACCTTTATTCTGAAAGAAGAATGAACCTTTATTCTGAAAGAAGAATGAACCTTTATTCTGAAAGAAGAATGAACCTTTATTCTGAAAGAGGAATGAACCTTTATTCTGAAAGAGGAATGAACCTTTATTCTGAAAGAAGAATGAACCTTTATTCTGAAAGAAGAATGAACCTTTATTCTGAAAGAGGAATAAACCTTTATTCTGAAAGAAGAATGAACCTTTATTGTGAAAGAGGAATAAACCTTTATTCTGAAAGAGGAATGAACCTTTATTCTGAAAGAAGAATGAACCTTTATTCTGAAAGAGGAATGAACCTTTATTGTGAAAGAGGAATGAACCTTTATTCTGAAAGAGGAATGAACCTTTATTGTGAAAGAAGAATGAACCTTTATTCTGAAAGAGGAATAAACCTTTATTCTGAAAGAGGAATGAACCTTTATTCTGAAAGAGGAATGAACCTTTATTGTGAAAGAGGAATGAACCTTTATTGTGAAAGAAGAATGAACCTTTATTCTGAAAGAAGAATAAACCTTTATTCTGGAAGAGGAATAAACCTTTATTGTGAAAGAGGAATGAACCTTTATTGTGAAAGAGGAATGAACCTTTATTGTGAAAGAGGAATGAACCTTTATTGTGAAAGAAGAATGAACCTTTATTCTGAAAGAAGAATAAACCTTTATTCTGGAAGAGGAATAAACCTTTATTGTGAAAGAGGAATGAACCTTTATTGTGAAAGAGGAATGAACCTTTATTGTGAAAGAGGAATGAACCTTTATTGTGAATTAAACAGGGTGAATAAATGTCAGTGTAATAATGTTCTTCTTTTCCCTCTTCTTTTCCTTCCAGGCTATTTCCTTCCTCACTCCACTGGCAGTCATATTTGTGGTGAAGATCATTCAGAGGACGGACAAGACAGAGATCAAAGAGGCATGTTTAGGTACATGAAGCCAATTATTTCAAATTGTGATGATGTGTGGATGGCATCATTTTACTCGTTAAAAAAAGGAAAACTCGCTCCTCAGACGTGTGTGTAAACGATGGTGGATACACGATGTTTTTAAAGCAGAAGGATTTTATTACATGTTAGTCATTTTTCATGCTGAGTTTTGCATTAACGAGTGGGTTGTTGCTGCATATCCTTCCATTTATTACTCATTAAGAAATCAATTAGTTCAGGAAAACGCTTATTAAAAAATGATTTTCATGTATCTCCAGAGTCTTAAGTGTTTTATAGAAGGTCTGCACTAATATAAAATATAAACTGCTCTATGACAGACCATAATGATAGGATATGAATGAATGAATGAATGAATGAATGAATGAATGAAAACCAAATAAATCCCAATGGTGGATGAATAAAGTATTCTATTCTATTGTAAATATATGTACAAATGATAAATACATAAATACAACAAGAAATGAAAAATATAATAATAAAATTAAATTAAAAAAATAAATAAAAATAAATATATATATATATATATATATATATATATATATATATATATATATATATATATATATATATATATATATACACATTTTAAAAATCTTGCATAATTGAGGAAATAATAACTAAACAAATACATATTAAAATATGGAAATAAAAACCATTGATTTATCAGGGCTCGAGAGTGTGACTAATGTGGTCTCACATGGAATTAAAAAGTGTTGACGTTGCACCAGTGTGACCAGGCCTCTGGAAAAACCAAAAAGTCTATAAGTCTCCAGGTGATCAACAACAGATATGACTTATTATATACATAATAAGTCATGGTTTGGGTTCTACGTAGTCGTGTACGTCACAGAGTATGTTTTAATAACATTATAATTACTTGTCAATACATACACTTCCATCAGCTGATCACTAGTTATCTATTTGATGTTGTACTGAAACTGAAACACGTCAGGACTTTCTGTGCAGAGGAGCGATGGCCAACTGTGAGGACGTTCTAATAATGTTCTGTCAAAATAATGAGATAAAAAGTCAATAAAAGTCATAATATGTGACCCCCCACCACGAAACCAGGCATAAGTGGCGCTGAGCCGTTCAGAGCTACAGCCAAATTTAGGCTGGAAGGTGATTTGTTATTAGTGTTTACACCTTATCAAAAAACGGTACCTTAACACCTCTATGTTCACTTCCTGTGGTCATTACATTGAAATCCAATCAATAAAGGTGTTTATTGAGTCAATTATTTAAGCGGTGACAAAAGTTCAGGTATTGCTGAGCAAAGACAAAGACGACTTCCACCTCTTTTCGCCGAACAAAACGATCTCCGTTCCGTGGGTAAACACCCAAGTGTTTGGTACGAGGTAAAAGCTTATATTGAATGTTCTGTCCAATGGTGTAAGCCAAATGATTATAATACGTCACACTTCTGTCCTATTATTATAATATATAAAACTTCTGTGACATGTCCATCAGAGTGTCCTTTAACATCTGTCAACAATTTGTGTCAATCGGATACAAATTATTATGCGTTGCTAAGGACTTCCTACCCCAAAACAGTCCAAAACTTTAACGGACAATATCTAAAAATATGCAAATTGTAAAATATGTCCAAATGTGGATATTAAAATGACCATAACTTTGGTTCTACTTGTGATAGAAACATCATTTTTTCACC